>CM051256.1:47013218-47048218 GCA_027921565.1 Artemia sinica | reverse complement strand
TCTGATACGCTGAATATGATGGTGTGATTTTCATCAAGGTTCTATAACTTTTAGGGGGTCTTTCCCCCTTTTTTCGAAAATCAGCCAAATTTTCTCAGGCGCGTAACTTTTGATGAATAGACTTGATGAAAGTTATATATTTGAAATCAGCATTGAAATCTGATTCTTTTGATGTATCTATTGGTATCAAAAACCCGTTGTCTCGAGTTTCGGTTACCATTGAGCCGGGTCGCTCCTTACTTACAGTTCGTTACCACGAACTGTTTGATAACCAGAACTATTTTTCTACAGTAAGAAGGGAGGTAACACATCACAACACCCTTATTAAGGCTTAGCCTAAATCCATGATTCCAAACTTGGGGCGCACGCCCCACCAGCGGGGTATGGTAGTATTTTGGTCGGTCATGGTCAGGACGTGCACCCTTCTGCTGACCATACTTTAGAGCCCTTATTTTGCAAGAAAAAAATTCTTTTCATGAAACGATGTGACATTTATATGCATTTGAAGAGCAAAAAAGATACAGGGTGGGCGGAAAGTAACTCCTTATTTTAAATTACTTATAAATTGTATATAATTTGTTACTGCTTTGTCATATTTTTATGATTAATTCTCTCAAATGGTACAATTTTATTGATAGTTTTGTTTTTGATTTCAGATAAAACTGTAACATGGCTCAGCAGTTAACACTTCAGGAGCGTGCCCAGCTGGCGTCACGATATGAAGTTTGGCAATCTGTCGTACGAGTTCAACGATGGTGGCGGACTATTCATGGACCACGTGCCCAAGTGGGTCCAAAAACAATAAGAAACTGTCACGCGAAGCTCATGACCACAGGATCTGTGGTAGATGTTCGCAGAAGTGGACGCCCTTCGACATCCACGACCCAGGAGACAGTGCACGCAGTCCAAGCAATGTTCCAGCGTAGTCCAGGAAACTCAACTCGCCAGGCAGCTCGGGAAAGTGGACTCACCCGCTACACAGTGCGAACTGTGCTCAAGAAAGAGTTGAACTGGCGTGCGTGGAAGCCGCACTACTGCCAATTACTCTTGGATGAGGACTGTGACATTCGCATGGAGTTCGGAGAAATCATGCTGGCTTGGCATGAAGAGTGGCCCCATCTCTTCCGCAACATCCTCTGGACTGATGAGGCTGTGTTTCACGTCGGAGGCTTTGTCAACCGTCAAAACTGCCACTACTGGGCAGGAGAGGATCCTAGGATGACAGTTGAAAAACAGCAAAATCGACCCAAAGTAACGGTGTGGTGTGGTATCACTTCATATCAGGTTGTGGGCCCATTTCTTCTGCGCAACACCATGAATACTGAACGATACCTTGATTATGTTGCGTGATAGAGTCTGGCCAGTTGTCAGCACATGGGAGAACATCGACGAATTGATATTTATGCAAGATGGCGCCCCACCACACTTTGCTCTTGTTGTCCGCGAATGGCTGGATGCTCGCTTTCCGGGGCGCTGGTTGGGACGTCGTGGTCCACATGAATGGCCATCCAGGAGCCCGGATTTGACACCCTGCGACTTTTTTCTTTGGGGTTGGGTAAAGGAAGAAGTCTATCGCTCCAAACCAAAGACACTCGAAGAACTGGAGGATCGAATTAAGGGAGTCATGTCCACCATCCCAGCGGAGTTTCTGAGGAAGTCAGTGGATGCCATTCCTGAACGTTTGCAGCAGCTGGTGGAAAGATCTGGGGCACATATTGAATTTTAGAGATAACTTACCATTTATGCCTGCCTTGTATGATTAATTTTTTTGAGAATAAATAAATATAATCTACATTGCTTTATTAATCAAAATAGAATAGGGAGTTACTTTCCGCCCACCCTGTAGTATCGCAATGATGATATAAGTTGTACAAAATATGTTGTATTCAGACAATAGAATTCATTAATATAAAATATGGTTAGAGGACGACCAAAAAAACATGTGAAGCCAGACTAAATGTAACGTAAACATAAAATCCTAATGGCCCTTTTATGTACCCGAAGCCTTTACAGAGCCTGTCATTGGCTCCTCTAAGGTGAAATGGGTTCCTGGGTGCCTCCGCATATGCCAGTTACTTCACAGAACAATTTCTAGATAGCCCTTTTGTTCAAAATGACTGAAATGTCTCAGACGCATGCACCCTTAGTCAGTGCAACCCTTCTTCAGTCTTAGGGGACCGTAAGTCCGCTCATTATTGAGTCAGCGCTTCCACTCTTGTCTTTGAAAATTCGGGAGCAAGTCTTCAAAATTTTGGGAATTTTCGGGGGAACAAACGAAATAGAATTTTGTACGAAAATCTGAAAACCTAAATTCACTTTAGTTTCGTTTTCAGGCTCAGCGGGTTACAACAAGACTTGGATTTGTGTACTGAATCAAGCCTTTTTGCAAAGTAGGTTCTAGAGCCCAAACACGGGATTGGAAGTCTTAACTGAAAACACTTTGTGCTGATATTATAGAAGTTTTTCAAAATAGTTTTCAAACCAAAAAAATGGTTAAAATATACCATGACTCTATTACTTTAGCTTTTATATTACATTATCCTTCTTACTTTGTTCTTTCAGCCCGAAACCGACGCTTTTATGTTGCTCATTTTTAAAAAGAGGGCAACGATAAACAATAAATGGTTAATCCCCTTCAAAGCAATAAAATCTAAAATAATTTCTTCGAACTAATGGGTATTCTTTAGTAAGTGGACAGGAACTTACACCAGAAATGGCCGTCATGTTTAGATAGAGGAACAAATGGTGAATCGAGTGATATGTTCATCAGATGAAATTATCAAATATTAAGTTTATTATCACATAAAATAAAGCTATGACAATCAATTCAAATATTTTTTGTTTGTTTATTTGCCATATTCAAAATGAGTATGAAGCGATTGGAATAACGATAAATAACCAAAAAAACGAAAAGAGTGTAGTAAAATTGGCGCACCATTAAATTAGAGGCTGGAGATAATCACAGCAGCTTCTTCGGCAGTCACTGATGCCTTAAAGCATGGGTCGGCATCCCACGGCCCACGGCCAAAGGGGGCACAATCTAGCATTCTCGGAAAAATCCATAACCACCATCTAGCATAGTTAGTTTGATGTTCATTTATCCAGACCAATTATTTTTGTATGTTACAATTTTTGTTTTTAGTAGACCTACCTCAAAGTTTGTGAAATTCCCCCAAAAAACATTTTGCCTTTAGATTTTCTCTGTTTATTCTTTTTTAGCTCAGTAAAATTTAGTGTTGGTGGTACCAAACGAGAGACAATTTATCTGTTCGTATTATGTAGCCATCTTGTGGCAAAATATTCAGAAGAAAAAGAAATAACGCTTGATTTTGCAGATGGGTGTCATCTGGTATATAGAGGGACAGGAAAAAATAGTGCGCAGTAAATACTGGGACATATCCCAGTATGTACCAGATGACACTCATCTACAATATCGAGCGATTTTTTTTTCCAAAGGTAATTTTCATCAAAAGGGTTTAAGTACATCCAGGTTGTCAAAGGAGCATAGACACAATGTCTCAGGAACAGAATAAGGTATTAAATTTCAACTTTCAGGGAAACTAGACGGGGAGTAAAACTAAATCAAAAGGTCCAACACATATCAACATTGTGAAAACGGTGTATGTGCAATATCCCAGGAAAAAAAGGGGGTAAGCTGGAAATTTCAGAGCATATTATTGGGGATGTTGAACTAAATCAAAAGACACTATTTCAATCCAAGTTTGTCGTAAGGGCGTATTACAACAACTTCGGAGCAGATAAAGGTATTAAGTTGAAACTTCAAGACCTGTTGAGGGGGATTTATAAAAAAATATGGATGTTAAAATCGCCTATCTGCAACATACCTGGGATGGCTAAGGGCATTAAAATGAGACTATTAAGGGATATTGAAGTGTATATTGAACAAAAACAGAATGCACTCTATGGATGCAGGTTGTCAAAAGGGCATATGAACAATATCTGAGGAACAGCTGAAAGCAATAAACTGAACCTTTGAGGGCTACTACAAGTACTACTTATGCAATTAGTACTACTGTTATTGTGACTTTGTCAAGCTGTGACTGCTTTTAACTGTTTGAATTTGTGACTTCTTGCAACTGCAAATAATTGTGACTGTGACTGATTGCGACTGAAACCCTAATCTACAATTGCCAGTGCTTGCGACTTTGACTGCATTAACTACTTTGCTACGGCAAACAATAATTCAATCCCTCAGAACTGAAGCAATGCCAAAGAGGCAGGGATAGACTGGCTGGTAGGCTCAATAAAAACAAATAGATACGCATAGGCCTGGAATCTTGGGTTTTAATTGTTTGATTACAGAACTGAATCTACTCAACACACGCTTGCAGACAAAAAATAAATTTATATGCCAGATGTATTCAGAATGTTAAGACATTTGAAATGAAACTAACATCATGTGTCAAGCATATCAATGAAAGAAAGCTCAATCATTTTCCAAACTGCAGGAAAGCAGTCGAAGAAGCTGATATCAATTAAAATCAAGTTGCCATCAATCCATGGCTAATTGGAGAAAAAGCCAAGACAGTTGATAGTCTGAGTGAGAAGCACAGCTGGCATAAGCCTTTTTCAGGAATGTTTAAAAATGATGCCATTTTCCCTTGTTGATAGATTAGTCTATCATCCATCCCTCCATCTTGGGACAGAACTAAGGTATTTAAAATACTAAAATGAAAAGTAGGCCGACATTACTACAAATTCAAACTGAGTTTGAAAACCGGTTTGCAGATTTCAAAAAAATCTCACGCAAGATGGATATTTTTCGAAATATCTTGCCAATTATTACTTTGTAAACCATTATTCTTCACTACTCTCTTGTTCGTTAATTTTCATCTCTTGTGTTACTTTGCATATAAACCAGACAGATACAATTGCAATATAGACGGTATGCTGACAAAAGTATCGTGTTTATGAAATTAAATAAAAAAAACAAGTTTTTTTTAACTGAAAGTAAGGACCGAAATAAAAACCTAAAACGAACAGCAATTATTCCATACATGAAAGGGGCTGTCCCCTCCTTAACGCCTCGCTCTTTACGCTAAATTTTTGTCGTTGTTTTAAAAAGTAGAGTGATGAAAAAGAGTCAAACTTTAGCCTAAAGAGAAAGGCGTTGAGGAGGGGACATCCCCTTTCATATACGGAATAACTGCTGTTCGTTTTAAGTTTTAATACCGCTCCTTACTTTCATTTAAAAAAAATTGTTTTTTTATTTAATTTCTGAACGTTTTTTAACTAATGCAGGTTCGATTTTGGCTCACCGTGCATGAAAAATTTAAACACAATTTGCATTATAATTTTGGTTGATTTATTTCGGATATGAAGGGTCGCCCCCTCCTCAATACCTTGCTCTTTACGCTAAAGCTGTTAGCGCTTTTAAAAAAGCTTCCTATTCTAATTAAACAGCCCCTGTGTTTCAATTTTAGTAAACAGTCAAACTTTAGCGTAAAGAATAAGGTATTGAGGGGGACAACCCTTCATATATGGCATAATTTCTGTTCGTTTTTCAAATAATGCCGGTAAATCTGGCTCACCCTCTGTGAAATATAACCCTCCCCATACGGAAAGCTCCTCCGTGGAAATTTCACCCAACGTAAAGTGCCCCCACCCCCCGTCAAATTCATTCCAGACAGTTCCTTCCTCACTGAGAATCCCTCCCTCTCTGTAAAATTTCTTGTGGATGATTCACCCTGAAAAATTATCCTCAGCATTTTTTTCATTAGAATAAGACTTGAATCTCTAATCAGTTTCTCGATCACTCCAGGAATGCCCCCTTCCGTGGAATTTATTTCCCAGAACACAAAACGCACGGAATAAACCCCCGGAACATCTCCATATAAAAAATTTGGCAAAGAGAATGTAAGACAATTAAAAAAAAATTCGTATAATAGTAGAGTAGTACATTATACTTTTCTTACTCTATGTTCCTTCCTGTGCTATTTGCTTACTTTACGTTCCTTGGCACCTTTCCAGAGCATGTACTTATGGATTTGCTTACTTTATGTTCCTTGGTACCTTTCCAAGCAAAGTGATCAAACACGTTTTGGAAGTATAATTGTGATTGTATAACGCAACCAGACGGGTTTTTGAGGCAACACCCATTTTTTAGGGCCAATCAGAGAGAGCGGAGGTTACTCCATATACGATAACTTGATTGGTAATTGGATTCGAATAAAAGGAGTTATTTTCATTGCAATTCATATTAGTAAGAGAATTGAATTCAGAGAGAAAAGTTTATTTGAGACGATATTAGTAGAGAAAATGAGTGGAGCATTTACACTATTGGAGATTGATGGTGGAGTCGGCAGCAGCAAAGATATACGAGTACCAAACGTGGCAGTGGAAATAACAGGAGGAAGTAGACTATGCCTTGAATGGGATGATATGTATGCTAGATATGTGATATCATTGAGCGAATTTAAAATGGAGAAGCAATTATGTTTTGCTGCGAAACTGAATATTGTGCATATAAATAGACTTCAGGCAGCATTAGATGCACTAGTGAAACATATTGATGAAAACACATTGAATCAGTGATTATTATTGTTGTAATTATGCTCAATAAAATTGTTTCTAAATCAAAGATATTTTTCTTTCTATAGTCGACTAGCGTGTATTTTTAGAGTAGAATAAAAAATCTGGTTAGTCTGAAGTTGGTTGAAAAGAGTGTTAGGACTCTAAAAAATCGATAGATTTGAGAAAGAGCGAATCATGGGGAATCTTGTGTTCATGGAAAAACGTTTGATTCTAGATGATGATTTTCTAGAGCTGTCTATTCAAAGGAAGATATTTTCTCAGGGAATGCTTGTCGATATAATGAAAACTGATTCTCCGTCATTAGACTATTGCATGAAGCTTTTACGTTGTGGTCAAAATGCGTTTACACAATTTATTGACATATTAATCACGAGACTGCAAAATGATATTGTGGATATGCTTTTAAACAGTAGTTTAGAAATTTAGGACTTTTTTCTCATGAGAAATATGGAGTTCAAGGATGATTTACTCCTCTCTCTCTCTATCCCACTCAATTTGTTGTTGGTAGCTCAGTTTCATTGTGACAGTGAGAGTGTCAACACATGAAAAATGTTCCATACATGTCCGCTATGCATGTACACACTGGGCAGCTGGTCATCATGTGAGAATTGTACAATGATTGATGAGTATGATGAAAAGTGCAGATTATGCAACCCGTGTAAATTGCATAGAGGATATGCTGTGCAAATTAAAGGCTGTAATTCCTGTTTTGAAGAGATATGTGACTCTCATCCTAGAGGGCACCTATGCTCCAATTGCCACTATGATGAATGTAATCAGTGGAGAATACATATCCTGGTATGATTGGAAAGAATCCTAAGCGTGATTTTAGTTTATTGCTAAGAGATCGGCATCGTCGTGGTTTTAGATTGTTCTGGGAGGAGGAATCGGGTCAGCGATTCAACTGTTGGAACAACAAAAGAATTTGGTTACTACGTCATCGTTGTGAAGACAATGGCTACTATGATTATAAGCCCACTGATTTTTATTTAGCTGTGACGGAATGTGATTCGCCACTTGAGGACACTGTTTATGACATTGCTTCAAATAAGCAAATTGAAACATGTGAATTCTATAAAACGAATGAGAATAGTATCATTGACTATACAAAGAGATATGACAAGAGTGAAGTTACACTCTACTGTAGAAAATGTGACCCTGACATTGCAGCACATCAGGATCAGTATACTGTGAATTCAGATAATCTACCTGCATTAGTTGTTATCGGAAAGTACCTATACCTAGTAGAAGATGAAATCTAAAGAGTAGAAAAGTCGTTTTTATCATGTACATACATTTTTCATTTATTAATAAACAATTTCACATACATTTTTAGAACATTTTATTCGTAGGGCACTAAAATCAATATTAAACACGCTTGTAAGTATATTTTCCACTAGAAAGTCGTTCAATCGAGGTAAGTCAACGTAAATGTTGAGAAACTGCTTGTAGGTATAGCCACGACATCTGAACATGAAAAAGAGTAGTGCATGACAGCCACATGTCTTAGTCGTTAAATCCTGTACTCTTCGTTGATTTTGAATAATAGTTTTCCCACTGCCTTCAATAAAGTTGCTGATGTGTGGAGTGTAGAATTTATACGATAGGCCAAGAGGATCAAAAAATTAAATATTCTTCGCTGTTTGAAAGATGCATAGCCAATGGCCTGTCTTCAAAGTCGATGGACTGCTATTAACAATGATTAGGGTATTGTTAACACTTGGAATTTTTCAATGAAGTCCGATGGTATGCAATAGGACTTGTACTGGGACATGTATGGATCCATACTAAATACGTTGATTATTTGGTTTGTGTTCATGGTGCTCGGTCTAGTAGAACACTGCCGTCGGGTGTGATTTCACAATAGGTTTCAAATTGACTCAATGATATTAGCGTGATACTCTCAGTCAAAGCATCGGCAAATGTGCACTCTAAACGTACATTCCCTGTTCGTACTATGCTCAAATCCTGGGTCCCCGACAGGTCCAAAACAATTACACCATGATTTTTTGAAAACATTGAAGCGGTTATTCCATTTTCAAATAGTTGGGAGTCATGATCTAGGGATTGCATGGTCAACTCGTACAGAGTTCTATAGGATTTTTTGTCAAATGATAGAGTGTACAGTGGAATACCATTCACTTTACAAACAAGGCTAGATAGACCGAAAAAATTAGAATCATGGAGGGATGCAGTCCAGGATCCAACGGCACTGCCACTCTTCACAAAGGCCAAAGCAAGCTTTGATGGCATTTCTCCATTGATAAATGATGAATCAGTATAGCTAAGAGACCCGGTGGCAATGTGACGTTGATTGGTGATCGTATGGGGGACAAGAAGTTTAATGTTGTTGCCATTGGCTCTTAGCTTTTCCACTGTCAATACAACAGAGCTCATAACCTGTTGTTTTCGGACGTGGAGAATTGCCGATGTGATAATGACATTTGCATCGGGTGCTGCAGGAAGTGTTTTTCTCAAAATGAAATTCGATGGGGCCAGTTGCAACTTTAAGTCAATCTTGACATTGGGGGTAACCATTGGGATATATTGAATATCTCATGATTTAATTTTCCAACTAAATGATACTCCTGGGTCACTGCAGTAGTCAACTCACCGTCAGTATCAACACCTGATCGATATTCATAGCATAATGACTGTCCTCTCAACTCCTTTTATGCCTTTGGTGTCATCATCATAAATTGTATGTAGCTTGCATAGTTGGATAAATTATTGCTAGTGCTCATCAATTTTCCATTAATAAATAGATCAATTTGTTTGAACAGGTTGTGTAGAATACAGTTTTGGTAGGATAGACCATCGGCAGCAGTTGGAGTTGTATTATCTGACTTTTTCTTCACCGCAACATTTAAATCAATAAATGTTGATGACAAATCGATGAAACAGTCTTCATTGGAAAATATTTGAAAGTGTATATTTTCCGAGAGGCGTTGCTGGGGATGAAATTATTCATAGTAGCCATACTTGACACTGGCATCAATATTTTCAGCATTGAACAGATTCAATGAGGAACTGATTGATGGATATGATTCCTTGTGGGGGACATAAGTCATCTTAAGAGAAGAATTCCTTCTTTGATCTAACAATCTTTTTCTTTTTCTTCTTATTGGTCTTCCTCGTTTTATTGCTCAAAGTCCTTGTTGATGTCCTATGCTTCCCGCCTGGGTAGAGACTGATGAGTGAATGACGCGCACGCATCCTTTTCAATCCCTTCCCATTTTAATGATATTTTAATTCCTCACCAACGGCTCTTGCTGAAGATCTAATATTTTCCTTAACACTCTCCTTGAAATTCTTACCCGACCCCCAGTCCTGTAGTGTTGAGGCAGCAAAATTTGATGCAGCAGGTACAAAATATTTTCTGGCAAGGGGTAGTGCAGAACGAAATAGCCTAGCAATCCAGCTACCAAGACCAGAGCCAGACATTGTAGTACACCCTTTGTAGTAGTCAAATCCATTGCCTATTTGACGTGGGCTCGGAGCACCAACATAGCAATTGATATCGGGGCAGAAAAATGGAATTCTTCTATTGTTCATTTTAGGTGGTGCTGGTGTCGCCGACGATGGGTCAAAATGACACGTAATCACTGCTAAGCCTTTTGTTATTGCTAGAGAATCACCCAATTCACTTCTTAGTGTTAACTGACAGAGTTCCAAATGCGTAGTGTTTACAGGAACATACTGAAGATGCTTTATATTATAGTGATGAACAAATTCATGAGTTGTTTTTCGTTCAAGAACAAGTAGGAGGGGGACAGTTGATTTACCAACTCTCGATGTTTCCACAAAGGATGCATAGAGAAATATGCAACAGTCCGAGAGGAAACCAGGTGGATAATCAGCAAAAATAACCTGATCCATCCCGTAAACGGTGCCAGCGTTTTTCCCATTGATCATATTCTGTTTAAAGCCAAGAACGTCTTTCAGATTATCATTGAGATGAATTATTTCAGTGTCAACAGGTGAGGTAATGTAAATCCTATCGTGTTCCATTGAATAATTAAAATGGAATGTACCTTTCCTACGATATGAGATTTTTCTATTGATTGCACGACACAAATCAATCAGAGTACCATACTCTTTATATCTGAATGTAATATCTGGATATTCACTACATTTAAATGCTTCAACCCATTCATACTCGACAAAGAGTGACCAATCGAATGGTATAACTTTTATATTATACAAACGATCCATTCTCAGGATGTCATAGGTATTTTTGAGAATAAAATGAACAAGAGCCACTTCATACTTTCCGTCTTCGAATTTGATGGCGGGGGAGAGTTTCGTCCAAAAATCACTTGTTTTATTCAAGTCGTTGTAGAGAGGATCGAAAACGTTGGACATAAATGTTACATAAAAATCATTGGGCATTGTCAATATCTTCAACACTAATCCAAGAATCAAAATCAGAGTTGTATCCTAGCCACCGAACAAGTAACTGTTTCTTACCCCTAAGAGTACGAGTCTTTAATATCTTTTCAATTCAATATATTTCACTATTATTTTTAACTTTTTGTAGTTCATAGTCATAAAAGCCACCGAGAATTTCTTCATATTTGGTATCGCGCAAACGATAAGTTATGGGTTTAGTGTCTGGGATTTTGCAACTTTAAAAAGTTCTGTGGACCACAAGTAATTACCCTTTTCAAAAACACTAGTTGTTCTATTAATTCGAACAGTATCACCAACATTAAATTTTTTCTTCGTGACAATCGTTTCATTGGAATATTGTTTAAGAAAGGTGTCAATTGTATCATGATCAGAATGATGAACTTCCGTTGGGGTTGAATTGGACAATAATCGATGAGGTCGTTGATTATAAATCACATTGATTTTATCTAAATCATAAATAAAAGCATATGTATTTTTCAATGTACAATATCTTGAAATTAAAAGTCAAATAGTTCTTATCAATCGTTCGGCCAATGCAGCCTTTATAGGACGATGACTATGATAGAGCGGTGTATTATATTTCGCTAGTACTTTTGCAACATGGGGATTAACAAATTCACTACCACGATCCGTTTGAATTTTTTTATACGAATCCTGTTCGAGAATACTTTCAACGGCCTGAGCAACTTCAACACCTTTCTTCGAGCGCAATGGAATGGCATATGCATAGCGACTAAAAACACTGATTGCAAGTAGAATGTACTTGTACGGTGTATTGTGACGTCGTTGAATCTCATCTAGAGTTAAGAGATCTGCTTGCATTATATGCAATGGGAAAAAGGCCTTAATTTTTAGATAATGATTAGCACGAAGTCTATGATTTCTATGCAGAGTGTAACTTGATTCATTTTGTAGATAGTCTTGTACACTTTTAGCGTGAACACCAGTGACTTTGGAAAGAGTGGTGGGGGAACTTAAACTTCCGACTTCACCAATATCTTCATAAACAAGTTTCAGAACTTCAACCATTTTGAACGTAAACGTGTAGTGTAACGTCCGTTACCCTTTTGTGTGCTAGTGGTTGGCGGTGGTTGTGGTGACGTTGACTTTATACGTCTTCGCTTTTGTCTAGCTATGAGTGGTGTGCTCCTCCTCCTCCTCACCATTGTCAAGTTTCCACTAGGTGTGCTAGTATTTTCCAAAATTGATTTAAAATCTTCTTTTTCTTCTTCATGTTCATATTTTAATGTTCATATGGTGTTGAGGGTGCATGTTCATTTAATTTTTTTAGAATTTGCCTATTGCTAATAAGGCTTTTGGGGAAGTTTAATGTATTTAGAAAGTTGTATAGATGATCGTCAAATGATAATAGTCCTATACGATTTGCAACCATATCATAGATTAAATCAAGTAGATTATAGCTCTTGCCCTGAATTTATTCCCTTTCCCATTGCTATCAACTTGAATATGATCTTGACCACTTTCAATGACATATGTTATGAGTCGTTTACTTTGTTCACGATATGAGTGGGGCATTAGATTTCCAATGCTCGACACAATTGAATCCAATTCCTCCTTCTTTAATTGTGTTCCGGCAGCAGCAGCAGAATCCTGAGAAGATGGTTCTTTTTTGTGATCAATACCGCTGACCTTCGCACGATAGGGCTTATGTTTGTCCACTCGATGAAGTGCATCTTGAAGTAAAAGCAGTTTTTTATCATCCTTAATATTCTCGTTGTCAATGAATTTGCTCAGATTGTCCTCAAAGTGTTCCACGGATGAGAGAGCGAGTTCTATTGGAGACAATTTATAGGGTTTGGCCATTCTCTCTCTAGAGAAAACTGTTTACAAGTCCTACAATTATCGGTAGTAAAAGTGTGAAAAAGCTAGCGTCCGCCTGAAGAAGATGTTTCCTTTTAAAATTCTTTCGTTTGTTTTTAGAGGCCAATGTACGTACAATGGAACAATGTTGCTTTGCCTGTTGCTTAACTACTTCTGGCAGTTGAACATTGCCCTCGTTCAAATTTAAACAAAGTTCGGATATTAGATTAATGAAATCATTGTCAACAACATGTTTGAGTATGGTTTTCCTAATTGGGGGTTTTGAACTGCTTAGAACTGAAATAAATGTCTATTTTCATGTAGTTTCTTCAGTGTCATGATAGCAACTAATAGGCCTTTTTACTGTTAACGGGGAGATATACTGTAATTTCATTGTCAAAAATATCTGTGACTACACCCAAATCCTCGGGTGTATTTTGATTAGGATCCAATAGGATATAGCCGTAGGGTTTATTAGTTGCCTGATTGTACGCTGAGAGCCGAAATTTGGAGGCGCCTGGATATATTTGTTTATTGAGGGTTATTAGCGAGCTAGAATCACGAACAACTCTGTAGATGATATAGTAGATGCAGTTCAATGCAAGTGTTCGCATACATTTGCTCTGATGAAAGAGGTTGTGTAGAACCAGAGTAATGGAAATCTGTTCATGATGAGAGCGAACGGTGAACAATTGCAGCATTTCCTGGGACCATTGTTCAATAGATTCAGCCAGATCGTCAATAATCAGCCAAGAGTTTGGTTCAATAATGTTGAAAACATCAACTCCCTGTATGAATTGTATCTGCACCAATCCCGCTATGACAATTGCTTTTATTTTATCGTATGACTCCTGCCAAATACTGTAACAATAGTAGATTTTTTTCGGCTTTTCCACAAACATTTTATCGCAATTTTTAATTATTTTAGTTAAGAGTGTCGTTTTGCCTGACATTGATGGACCGCAAAAAAACGATCTGAATGGTGTTTTAAATTGATACATGTTCCCTTCAACAGTTCACCTACAACTAACTTTAGACTATAGTTGGCTAATGACTAAATAATTTCCCTACTAGTCCGTTCAGGAATAATGAGAAGAAGAGAAGAAGAAACAAAATCAATAAAGAATCATATTTCTTGTATTATTAACATAAAAAACAGCACTTTACAAATAATGCATTACAGAAAAATACACTTAAGATTTTTTTTTAAATTTATTTATGATAAAAAACATTTTAAAAAATGCACTAGAAAAAGCACTTTAATAAATATACTTTATTTATTTATAAAAAATACAACATTTAATGAAAAATACACTTAGAATAATATCACATTTTTACATTATTTTTTTTTAATTTGAATGCAACAACAACATGTATATTTACAAAAAAAAATCTGCTCTAAGTAAAAAAAGATACCTTTGGTAGTGGCGGCGCCCCCCGCTGGCGGCCGGCCAGGCGCCCCCCTCCCAGGCCGCAAGCCCGCCCCCCCAAGGCCACGAGGCCCCCCCCCAAGGTTTTGAGAAATTTATTGGACTTTACTCAAACCGAGACTTTCCCTATGGCTAACACATTCGGCTCGGTCGGAAGTTAAATAGTGCCCCAGGGGGAGGGTAGTCACACCAATTCCTATAGACGTCCATGTCGAAATTCTTATCCACATAGCGCGTGGGTACTCCTTTGCAACGTTTTTTTTATTTCCTCGTCGTGTGTCTGTATAAAGTACACCTTCGGACTTACAAACATACCACGAGAAAACATGTCGCTTCCCGTTTCTGATTTAAAAAACAAAAGCTGATTTGGCGCCCGACGTTTCACTAGCTCTGGGTAAAGCCAACTCCAATTGGTGTAGTCCATCCGCGAGCTGATGATTTCACCGTGCGCCAAATCATCAAGTAGGTTTGGAGTTTTTACTTTTAGCAGTAGAGAATCTGTGTCCCCGTAGCAGACCTCTACTTGCCCCTTCTCCGGCCACTGTACCCTAGCCACATTGTAGTAGAATTCCAACATGAGCTTTTTAGAGATCTCCAAGATGGCACTGCCTGCAGCAATATTTTTATTCAGGACAATGCTTCTTTTTTTCTATTCAATAGTACCATGTCCGGGCCAATGATTGTAAAGGAAGTGTAATTTGGATCGGCAATAATTCGAGCACATTGTTCGGGATCGGTCACGACGTCACAACGATTCCTATTGCGAACACTTTCGCACATTTTACCAAAAGCCGAATTTAAAATGAGCTTATAGATTTCTTTTTCGGCTTTTGTCTGCGCTTCAGAACGTTTCTTGACAAAAGTGTCAACAAACGTTTTCAGATAGGGTTTTGACTAAACTGGAGGGCTCAGTTTTTGTTTTGAAGGTGACCAATGCAATCCGTCCACCTCGACCAAACGTCTGTTGCGGGGGCTCAAAGAGTCCCTAGACACAGGTCTATTGATGCATGGAAAAACAAAATCCTTTACCGAATCGTGAAGCTCAACTGGTATCTCCCCATCAATTTCAAAAAACCATCCAACCGGCCCATTCTCCTCAACACTGTCAATATTGGGGAAATTGGATGCTTGAGGGTCATTGAGCCATTTATAGTCATCGCAGGGTAGCGCATAATGGGATATGGCCAAGGGGTAGAGGGAATTCATATCAAGGAAAACTGGATCTGATTTTGTCCCCGTCTTCTCTCCAGTTGAATCAGTTTCAAGATACGATCCCCGTGAAAAACGTATCCACCCCTCATTGACCTCTCGATGAACAGGTGCTGATCGATTTAGGTGATCAGCCCGATTTTTTCCCAGCTAATTTTTAGGATGAGGTCCATTACCAGATGAGGGGATGAAAAATAATATCCTAAATCAAGGTTAAATTCCCCATATATTTTGTCCGTATTTTTACACATAATGCCTAACAAAGTTAACACATCACTCGAAAAATACAGCTTGCAGTAGTCAAACCCATTTTTACACCCACCCTCTGCCCACACTTTTTTGGCAAAACTGTATTCATCAGGGGTGCACCTACGATCGTGTAGACTGTCGTAAAACGATTCAATCGAGGGAATAGTTTCCTCGGTGAATCTTGACATGGAGCAGTAATAATCATAAGGATATATGCCCTGGACCGTCAACAAATCATATAAATCATTTGGAAATTGTTGCTTGAGAAGGGGGAAAGCGTTGCAGCCGTCATCGTTTTTCTGCACTTGAATTAATTCGCTCTATGATTTGGGGAAAAACTGTAGGAATCTAAAAAGCGAATTTTATTCGCGTACTCAATGTCGTCTTCAACATATCTCTACATAAATTTCAAAACAAGCAACTTTTCCGACGATTTAGGAATGATTTTGTAGGAAAAGCTGTCTATCACCCATGCATCATCCACTGTTCCATTTCTTTGAAGATGTGCCATTGCTGGTAGCACATACTTGAGATAGCAGTTAGAATTATGTATAAAAGCCGGAAGAAAGAGTTGCTGTTTAATTTTTAAATTACATGAATTGTGATCCCATCCCCGAAAGTTACTTTTCCCCGTTGAGTTGGGGTCAATAAGATGATTATGATCCTGGACAGCGTCTTTTGCGGCAAGAGCACCCCTAAAAAACCCAACAAATTGTCCCCTTTTCTAGTGCCCGTTGCTCCTTATCTGATAATGACATTGGGTAGTTGGTGTGACGCAATCGTGAAATTGCAAAGTTCGCTGTTCTTATTAAACTCACCAATAACTTCTCCATGCCACCTTCCTCATCCATAGTAAAAAAAACTCTTCCAATTGCATTTTATTGTTGGAATCGCGACGGGCATGCGCATAGGAACACGCAACGAGTTTGTGTTCCTTGACTATATTTGGCCTTGATGGGTCCGATACCTCCAACACTCTTGATTCACAATCCAAAGATATTTTATCAACCTGTAGCAGGGAATTTTGGAAGTTTTTAAATTGTAAAGTATCTTTGCCTTCTGCCGGCATTTCTATTCTTTGATTGCCATGAATTTTGCAATATCTCATGTGATCTGTGAATGTTTGTGCAGTTCAAATGGGGAAAGGCACATGGGGCAATAGTGACGTTCCCCTTTCTTCACACCTTGAGATAAGAGTCGACTTATTGCCGTAACGGGGAAAAAATGACCATAGGAGTTTACATCTTTGGGGGGCTCATAGATAATCCAAACCCAATTTTTAACATTATCCACCAACGGTGTCCTAACTAAATATAAAACCCCTTTTTTATTCGGTTTCTTTCCCCCATTTACAAATTCTGTGTCATACTGGAGAACAACCATCCCCAACCCGAGATTTTCATTTGATTTTTCAAATATGGTTATTTCTTTTAAGGACACCGGATACTTCCCCTATAAACAATCAAAATTTACTCTAGGGAAATTGTCTCCACCATTACGTGCAAGTCTGTCAAGATTTTTCATTGTTGAGTCACTTTTTAATGTTTTATGGGCTGCTGCTAAAAATGCATATGTAAAGCATTAAGCCCCGTGTCAAATTTGAAACCCTGAACCCCCCCTATAGCCGACAAATCTGGGTGGCATTTTATTTTTCTATCCGCCCTTCTTAAACTAAAGTTTTTTTTTAGTCTATTGAGATTCAGATCCATGTATTCAATGTTTAAAATGGTGGACCCACTCCCCCTCTCGTTGAATGTGTCCAAAGTTGATATTAATTTATTGACCCAATTGAAAAAGTTACTCTCAAATTCATTTAAACCAGGGTAAAAATTTTGATTGCCAGTTGAAAAATGAAAATAAAAAATGTCCTCAGATGTCCCCTTTTGTAAATAAACTTTTTGATTGACTGATGCCTTAATCCCCCCTGACCCCCCCCCCCAATTCTGAATCTGAATCTCAATAAGTGCTCGAATTCGGTCGATGTAGGTATGAAGAACATTTACAGGGTCTGTTAAAATGACACTCCCGTCAACCAGGTTTTCCTCGGGGGGGGGGGGGGGGTTAAAATCTATCCTATGTGTTTGCAAGTGACCTAGATCAGACTCTAACAAATAAAATTCAAGTAGTTCCGAGGACGCGACACTATTTTCATGTCCTGTACCTATTTGCACAGGACCTAATTCACTAATAATAAAGTCATCGTCAAAAATGTCCCCAGAAACATTAGATCCAACAATTTCCATAAGGTATTCATTTCTTCCGTTGTAAATTGAAATCCGGGGGATACTAAACGACGTACCTTCACTAACATCATCCGATTGTTCCGGCGACAGTGGAAAATTACCCATGATATTCTGAGGTCTTGGGCCAGGGAAGGCAGTTGTTTTTGTAGCTTCCCCCTGAAACTAAAATGAATGGATTGAGTTTTTTTTCTTTGAGGAAAGTTTTATCACAATTATAGCACACTATTTATTGTTTTCTTAGTCGGATTTGTATTCATATTATTTATCAAACAAATGTTTTTTTTTATGTTATTAATTACACTGAAAAAAAATTTAACCTGTAGAAAGCCACGATAAATATTCGCTAGTTTGGTGTGGCACAGACAATGCAACGTTTTGACTAATAGTAATAAAGTAAAAATAAAAAAATATTTGTAAAGGAATTGCGATTAGTTCAGAAAGAAGCAATAGTCTATTTCTCCTGAAGCATTTCTAGTCGTTTGTTTACAGGGATATTAAATAAGTACCATTTTTACACCCCCCCTCAAAACTTAATTTCCCCCTTCCTAGCATTATTTTAACTGAATACTTACCCTCACCCTCTCCCCAGAAAGTTCAGAAAGAAGCAATAGTCTATTTCTCCTGAAGCATTTCTAGTCGTATGTTTACCGGGATATTAAATAAGTACCATTTTTACACCCCCTCAAAGCTTAATTTCCCTTCCAAGCATTAAATTAACTAAATACTTGCCCCAATGGGACTTGTTCATTGTCTTGGGTATTTTACGATTTCTCATAGGCCACTGGCCTAATTTGGCTTTTGTGTGTGCCCCATTGTTTTTGTGTGAGTTCCATTGTAACTCAATCCCCGTGTAACTGAACCCCAAGCAACTGAACCCCCCGTGCATCTGAACCCTTGTGCAAGTAAGCCATCTTTAAATGAACCCTCATGCAACTCAACCCCCGTGCAACTCCACCCCATTTAACTAAACCCCGTGTAACTGAACCATCGTGCAAGTGAACCTCCGTGCAAGTGAACTCCCCGTATAATCGAACCCCCGTATAACCGAACCCACATACAACTGAGCCCCCTGTGCAACTGAACCCCCTAAGCTATCTGATAAATGGTACTTACCATAGAAGCTAGAGCTAGCTCGCTACAAAGAGTTCGTGGGGCATAGTGAATCACGCTTACTCTCATCAAATTCGTGTCAGTGCTGCCAGTCTCATGATTGAGCTTTGCTCGTTTTTGACTTGACGCCTGAATATCTGAGTCCTGGAAATAAAAATCAATTTTTTAGTTATTCACTAGGTATTTAAATACGATGTATGAAAAAAAATACAATTTCAACTATTAGCTACATTTGAAATTTATTCAGAATATTAATGGTGGGCACCCCTTCCCCCAACTCCTTTTTTTTCAATAATTACCCCCTTTAGTAAATACACACGCGTACATACAATGATCGTCTCAATTATATATGACATGGAAGATAATTGCCATCTGTTGGGTTAAAAATAGGAATTGTTGCGAACGCTATTTTAACCAGATATCTTTATACCTGACCATCTGCTTTGAAGCTAGCAAAAAATATACGATCTGAAGCATTTCAAGTCAGATGTTTACTGGATATTAAATAAGTAGCACTTTTAGACATCCTTCAAAACTGAATTCCCCCTCCTAGCATTATTTATAACCCCAATTATTAAGTTCGGTTAAACTATGAATGCATAAACACGTTTTTTTAAATACGATGTATGAAAAAAAATACAATACTATTAGCTAAAGTTGAAATTTATTCAGAATATTAATGGTGGGCACCCCTTCCTCCAATCCCTCTTTTTTTCTTTTTTTCTTCAATAATTACCCCCTTTAGTAAATACACACGCGTACATACAATGATCGTCTCATTTATATATGACATGGAAGATAATTGCTATCTGTTGAGTTAAAAAATGGAAATTGTTGCGAACGCTATTTTACCCAGATATCTTTATACCTGACCATCTGCTTTGAAGCTAGCGAAAAATATATGATCTGAAGCATTTCAAGTCAGATGTTTACTGGATATTAAATAAGTAGCACTTTTACACATCCTTCAAAACTGAATTCCCCCTCCTAGCATTATTTTTAACCCCAATTATTAAGTTCGGTTAAGCTGTGAATGCATAAACACGATTTTTAAATACGATGTATGAAAAAAAATACAATTTCAACTATTAGCTACAGTTCAAATTTATTCAGAATATTAATGGTGGGCACCCCTTCCCCCAACCCCTCTTTTTTCAATAATTACCCCCTTTAGTAAATACACACGCGTACATACAATGATCGCCTCAATTATATATGACATGGAAGATAATTACTATCTGTTGAGTTAAAAAATAGAAATTGTTGCGAACGCTATTTTACCCAGATATCTTTATACCTGGCCATCTGCTTTGAAGCTAGCGAAAAATATACGATCTGAAGCATTTCAAGTTAGATGTTTACTGGATATTAAATAAGTAGCATTTTTACACATCCTTCAAAACTGAATTCCGCCTCCTAGCATTATTTTAACCCCAATTATTAAGTTCGGTTAAGCTATGAATGCATAAACAAGTTTTTTAAATACGATGTATGAAAAAAAATACAATTTCAACTATTAGCTACAGTTGAAATTTATTCAGAATATTAATTGTGGGCACCCCTTCCCCCAACCCCTCTTTTTTCTTCAATAATTACCCCCTTTAGTAAATACACACGCGTACATGCAATGATCGTCTCAATTATATATGACATGGAAGATAATTGCTATCTGTTGAGTTAAAAAATAGAAATTGTTGCGAACGCTATTTTACCCAGATATCTTTATACCTGGCCATCTGCTTTGAAGCTAGCGAAAAATATACGATCTGAAGCATTTGAAGTCAGATGTTTACTGGATCTTGAATAAGTAGCATTTTTACATATCCTTCAAAACTGAATTCCCCTTCCTAGCATGATTTTTAACCCCAATTATTAAGTTCAGTTAAGCTATGAATGCATAAACACGTTTTTTTAAATAAGATGTATGAAAAAAAAAATACAATTTCAACTATTAGCTACAGTTGAAATTTATTCAGAATATTAATGGTGGGCATCCCTTCCCCCAACCTCTCTTTTTTTTTCAATAGTTACCCCCTTTAGTAAATACACACGCGTACATACAATGATCGTCTCAATTATATATGACAAGGAAGATAATTGCTATCTGTTGAGTTAAAAAATAGAAATTGTTGCGAACGCTATTTTACCCAGATATCTTTATACCTGGCCATCTTCTTTGAAGCTAGCGAAAAATATACGATCTGAAGCATTTGAAGTCAGATGTTTACTGGATATTAAATAAGTAGCATTTTTACACATCCTTCAAAACTGAATTCCCCCTCCTAGCATTATTTTAACCCCAATTATTAAGTTCGGTTAAGCTATGAATGCATAAACGTTTTTTAAATACGATATATGAAAAAAATACAATTTCAACTTTTGGCTACAGTTGAAATTTATTCAGAATATTAATGGTGGGCACCCCTTCCCCCAACCCCTCTTTTTTTCTCTACAATAATTACCCTTGATTATTGGCTGAGTTGGACAATCATCCTCTCATTAAGTTTGTTTAATTAAGAGTACGATGAAATGTAATCTCACGAGAAAACAACCTTCTAATCAAAACAGCTGTTATGGACATGTGGAATTTATCATAGCTTCGAGAGTTTACAGAAAGTTCCTCTTTCTGTGTGAAACTCAAAATGATAGATAATTCTGTATGAAACTCATAATGATAGATGGGAAATAAAAAAGGTTATTTCTTATATTAGTCGACGAATAATGTATATTTACTTACCAATATAATTCTTTTATTGTCCATTAGAATGAGCGGATTGATTCTTGTAGGCTTATTATAACTTCTACTAATCAACTGACAGAGACTGAACAATTCGTTCAATATATATAGCAAAAAAAAATGTTATGATGAAAGTGTCCCGAAAACCTGTCTGGTTGCGTTATACAATCACAATTATACTTCCAAAACCTGTTTGATCACTTTGCTTGGAAAGGTACCAAGGAACATAAAGTAAGCAAATCCATAAGTACATGCTCTGGAAAGGTGCCAAGGAACGTAAAGTAAGCAAATAGCACAGGAAGGAACAAAGAGCAAGCAAAGTATAATGTACTACTCTACTTATAGTAATTCTGCCAAAACCCCCCAGTGTAACATTTGCCCTAGAACATTCACTCTTTAGAAATTTCCCTGCCAAAGGAAGATTCTCCCTTTAGAAATCCACCCCAAGCACCCCCCCCCCAAAAAAAAAAAAAATGGCTGTATACTTCCCAATAACATATACTATATGTAAACAATGGACAAAGTTCACAACTTGCAGCCCTTCCCCCGGGGGCTGTGTCGGGTCGTTTTACACCTAAAAACGTAGTTATTAGACTTTTTCGACTATGCTGAGCAAAATGGCTATCTCAAAATTTCAATCCCGTGACTTTGGGAAGAAATGAGCGTGGTAGAGGGTATAGTTGCCCTCCATTTTTTGGTCAATTAAAAAGGGCACTAGAACTTTTGATTTCCGTTCGAATGAGCCCTCTCGCGAGATTTTAGGACCACTGGGTCGATACGACCACCCCTGGGAAGAAAAAAAAACAACAAATAAACACGCATCCGTGATCTGTGGCAGAAACAAAATATAGGAGCTTTAAATCTCTACAATAGGGTTATCTGATACGCGGAATCTGATGGTGTGATTTTCATTACGATTCTATTACTTTTAGGGTGTGTTTTCCCTGAAAACCAGGCAAATATTCTCAGACTTGTAACTTTTGATGCGTAACACTAAACTTGATGAAACTTATATATTTGAAATCAGCATAAAAATCCGATTAATTTGATGTATCTATTGGTATCAAAATTGGTATCCGTTTTTTGTAGTTTCGGTTACTATTGAGCTGGGTCACTCCTTACTTACAGTTCGTTACCACGAACTGTTTGACGAGATTAAACCATTTTGAATGCAGTTTCCCAATGGCTATAAGATTCTTACACCATTCGTGGTCAAGAATTTTATTTTTAAGTTGAACGGAACGCATACACTATACAGGTTCAGTTGGATTTTGAAATTGATAGTCATTATATTATTGCGACAGCTGAATCGTATCTTTGCAGAATTGTGTTTTCTTTTGCTATTTTAAGATTTATTTTCTTAATATTTAATACACAATTATTGAACGCCAGATAGATTAAAGAAAACATAATATTCTTTATGAAAATTTTTTTACCCCCCCCCCCCCAAAAAAAAAAAAAAATATGTATATTGAGACAAAAATTAGTTATAGACTATGTACAAGGTTGGGGAATTGAATATTGAAACGGAACTGACCCCCAAAATATGATTTATAAAAAAAATATGTTATTGCCTTTAGGGAAAAGGGTAGGGGGCTATTATTTTTAAATGATAATGCCTCATTTTTTTTTTTTTTTAATTGAAAGCAGGGATACCAAAAACCTTTTTTTTTCATTTAAAGCGGACACGGAAGAAAATGATATCAAATTCCCTGGGAAACCATAGAAATATTTTGATAGACCAAGGGGCCCCATTGGGAATTTCTCATTGTCTTGGGTATTTTTGGATTTCTTATAGGCTACTGGCCCTTTTACAAACAGAAATCATAGGCAATGCTATCGCGCTGCCTAAGTAAAGAACGATGTGGGCACAATGTATTATTTTTTTTCTCCATACCCGGGCACTTCGCATCGAATGAGTTGTCGTAGAAACTTCGAAAAGGGCTCATTCGATTGGAAATTGGAGTGCCTAGTGCCCTTTTTAATAGTCGAAAGTGATCGGAAGGCAACTGCCCCCCCCCCCCCCACGCCCATCATTCTCCCAAACCCATGCAATCAAAATTTTGAGATAGCCATTTTGTTCAGCGTAGTTGATGTCCAGATAGAAAATATGTTTTTGAGGAGGACACTCCCCCACAACCCTAGGGGCAAGGGTTTGAAGTTATGTCCTGAGGGCATATAAGAACGATGTTGGCACAATGTATCATTTATTATTTTTTTTTCCTTTAGAGCAGGGCACTTCGTATCGAAGAAGCTGTCATAGAAACTTCGAAAAGGGCTCATTCAATTGGAAATTGGAATGGCTTGTGCCCGAAAGTGATTTTAAGGCAATAATCAAAAGTGATTTTAAGGCAACTAACACCCCTTCCACGCCCACCATTTCCCGAAACACATACAATCAACATTTTAGTAGCCATTTTGGTCAGCGTAGTTGATTTCCAGATACAAATTATGTTTTTGAGGAGGACACTCCCCCACAGTCTTCAGGGCAAGGATTGTAAGTTATGCCCTGGGGGCATATAAGGTTTTTATAGAAGGCGTTGTCGTAGAAACTTCAAAAAAGGCTCATTCGATTGGAAATTCAAAGGGCTAGTGCTCTTTTTAATAGTCTAAAGAGATTGAAGGGCAACTAACCCCCCTCTCACGTCTACCTTTTCCCAAACACATCAAATCAAAATTTTAAGATAGCCATTTTGTTCAACGTAATTGAAAGTCCCGGAAATTAGGTATTTGAGGATGAACCCCCCCCCCCACCGCCCTGAAGGCAAGGGTTGTAAATTTTACCCTGGTCACATATAAGGTTTTTATAGAACGCGTTGTCGTAGAAACTTCAAAAAGGGCTCATTCAATTGGAAATTGAAATGGCTAGTGCATTTTTTAATAGTCGAAAGTGACTGGAAGGCAACTAACACCACTTCCACGCCAACCACTTCCCAAAACTCATCCAATCAAAATTTTGAGATAGCAATTTTGTTCCAAGCAGTTTAAAATTCAGGAAATTATACCTTTGAGCAGGACACTCCCCCCACAATCTTCAGGGCAAGGGTTATAAGTTATGCCCTGGGGGCATATAAGTTTGTATTGAAATCTTTGTCCTAGAAACTTGAAAAAGGGCTCATTCGATTGGAAATTCATAGAGCTAGTGTCCTTTTTAATAGTCAAAAGCGATTGGAGGGCAACTAACCCCCCTCTCATGCCCACCTTTTCCCCAAACACATCCAATCAAAATTTCTAGATAGCCATTTTGTTCAGCGTGGTTGATTTTAAGATAGAAATTATGTTATTGAGGAGGACACTCCCCCACAGTCCTCCGGGCAAGGGTTTTAAGTTATGCCCTGGGGGCATATAAGGTTTTTATAGAAAGCGTTGTCGTAGAAACTTCAAAAGGCTCATTCGACTGGAAATTCATAGAGCTAGTGTCCTTTTTAATAGTCAAAAGCGATTGGAGGGCAACTAACCCCCCTCTCATGCCCACCTTTTCCCCAAGCACATCCAATCAAAATTCTAAAATAGCCATTTTGTTCAACGTAGTTGAAAGTTCTGGAAATTAGTTCTTTGAGGATGACAATCTTCCCAAAGCCCTCAAAGCAAGGGTTGAAAGTTATGCCCTTGGGGCATATAAGGTTTCTATAGAACGCGTTGTCGTAGAAAATTCAAAAATGACTCATTCGATTGGAAATTGAAATGGCTATTGCCCTTTTTAATAGTCGAAAGTGATTGGAAGGCAACTAACACCCCTTCCACGCCCACCATTTCGCCAAAAATATCCAATCAAAATTTTGAGATATCCATTTTTTCCACACAGTTTAAAGTTCAGGAAACTATTCCTTTGATTAGAAAACTCCCCTCCCCCACAGTCGTCAGGGCAAGGGTTATAAGTTATGCCCTGGGGCATATAAGTTTTCTTTGATATCTTTATCGTAGAAACTTGAAGAAGGGCTCATTCCATATTCAAAGGAATAGTGCCCTTTTTAATAGTCTCGAAAGTGATTTGAGGGCAACAAACCCCCTTTCATGCCCACCTTTTCCCCAAACACATCCAGTCAAAATTTTGAGATAGCGATTTTGTTCAACGTAGTTGAAAGTTCTGGAAATTAGGTCTTTGAGGATGACAATCCCCCAACAGCCCTCAAAGAAAGGGTTGTAAGTTATGCCCTTGGGGCAAATAAGGCTTCTGTAGAACGCATTGTCGTAAAAAATTCAAAAAGGGCTCATTCGATTGAAAATTGAAATGGCTATTGCCCTCATTCGATTGAAAATTGAAATGGCTATTGCCCTTTTTAATAGTCGAAAGTGATTGGAAGGCAACTAACACACCTTCCACTCCCACAGTTTCCCCAAAAATATCCAATCGAAATTTTGAGATAGCCATTTTTTCACGCGCTTTAAAATTCAGGAGACTATACCTTTGATTAGAACACTCCCCCTCACAGTCTTCAGGGCAAGGGTTATAAGTTATGCCCTGGGGACACATAAGTTTTTATTGAAATCTTTGTCGTAGAAACTTGAAGAAGGGCTCATTCGATTGAAAATTCAAAGGGATAATGCCCTTTTTAATAATCTCGAAAGTGATTTGAGGGCAACTAACCCCAGTCTCTCGCCCACCTTTTCCCCAAACACATCCAATCAAAATTTTTAGATAGCCACTTTATTCAACGTAGTTAAAATTTTTGGAAATTAGGTCTTTAAGGTCGACAACGCCTCCACACCCACAGCCCTCGGGGCAAGGATCGTAAGTTATGCCCTGGGGGCATATAAGATTTTTATAGAAAGCGACGTTGTAGAAACTTCAAAAAGGGCTCATTCAATTGGAAATTGAAAGGGCTAGTGTTCTTTTAATAGCTGAAAGTGATTGAAGGGCAACTAACCCCCCTCTCACGCCCACTATTTCCCCAAACACATTCAATCAGAATTTCGAGATATCCATTTTGTTCAACGTAGTCAAAAATTCTGGAAATTAGGTCTTTTAGGATGATAACCCCATCAGAGCCCTCAATGTAAGGGTTGTAAATTATGCCCTGGGGGCATATAAGGTTTATATATAAAGTTGTTGTAGAAATTTCAAAAAGGGTTCATTTGATTGGAAATTGAAATTGCCCTTTTTAATAGTCAAAAGTGAGTGTAGAGTAATCAACCCCCCCTCTCACGCCCACCATTTCCCCAAACACATTCAATCAAAGTTTAGAGATAGTCATTTTCTTCAACGTAGTTGAAAGTTCTGGAAATTGTGTATTTAATGATGGCAAATCCCCCAGAGCCCACAGGGCAAAGGTTGTAAGTTATGCCCTGGGGAAATATAAGGTTTTTATAGATAGATTTATCATAAAAACTTTAAAGGGGCTCATTCAATTGGAAATTGAGAGGGCTAGTGCCCTCTTTAATAGTTGAAAGTGATTGGAGGGTACCTAACCCTCCTCTCACGCCCACAATTCCCCCAAACACATCCAATCACAATTTTCAGATAGCCAACGTTGTTCAACGTGGCAGAAAGTTCTAGAGATTAGGTCTTTGAGAATGACCCTCCCCCAGCCCTCAGAGCAAGGGTTGTAAGTTATGCCCTGGGGGCATATAAGGTTTTTGTTGAAAGCTTTATCGTAGAAACTTCAAAAGGGCTCATTTGATTTGAAATTGAAAGGGTTAGTGCCTTTTTAATAGTTGAAAGTGATTGGAGAGCGACTAACACCCCTCTCATGTCCACCATTTTCCCAGACACATCCAATCAAAATTTTGAGATAGCCATTTGGTTTAACGTAGTTGAAAGCTCTGGAAATTAGGTCTTAGAGGATGACAACCACCCTCACAGCCCTTAGGATAAGGGTTTTAATTTGTGCCCTGGGGGCATATAAGGTATATATAATCGAAAGGCCTTGTGTCCTTTTTAATAGTCGAAAGTTATTGGATGGCTTGATATTTTTATAGTAAAGATCGATGTGGGTATAATGTATTATTTTTTGTTGTTATTGTTGTTTAGACTAGGGCACTTCGTATCGAAATAGTTGTTGTAGGAGCATCGAAAAGGGCTCATTCGATTGAAAATAGAAAGGGCTGATGCCCTTTTAAATAGTTGAAAGTGATTAGAGTTGAAAACTAATCCCCCTCCCACGCCCACACTCGCATTTGCCTTTATGTTTAAAAACTAAATGTTGCCTTAAGGTTAAATCAAAATACACTGTGTTAATGCTGATTCCCAATAAGGCATCTCAGCAGTATCCCAAGAACGACTGAGGGCATTATTTTCAATCTTTCGGGGCTACTTCTGCTCTTAAAATTTAACCAAATCAAAATAGCGTAAGTGCATCAAAGCTATCAAAGAAAGTAAACAGATTTTTTTGTGAAAGGTATCCAGTTTTCCATTTCAGGTCGACTATTAAAAAGGGCACTAGGCCTTTCGATTTCCAATCGAATGAGCCCTTTTTGAGTTTCTACGACAACGTTTTCTATAAACACCTTAAATACCCCAGGACATATCCTACAACCCTTACCCTAAGGGCTGTTAGGACGGTTGTAATCCTCTAAGACCTAATTTCAAGAACTTTCAACTACGTTAAACAAAATAGGTATCTCAAAATTTTGGTTGGACATGTTTGGGGAAATTGTGGGCGTGAGAGGGTGGGCGCTCTCCAATCACTTTCAACTATTGAGGTGGGCGTGAGAGGAAGGTTAGTTGCCCTCCAACCACTTTCGACTATTAAAAAGGGCACTGGCCCTTTGAATTTCCAATCGAATGTCCCTTTTTTGAAGTTTCTACGACAACGCTTTCTATAAAAACCTTATATGCCCCCAGGGCATAACTTACAACCCTTGCCCTGAGGGCTGTGGTGGAGTGTCCTCCTCAAAAACATAATTTCTATTTGGAAATCAACTACGCTGAACAAAATGACTATCTCAAAATTTTGATTAGATGTGTTTCGGGAAACGGTGGGCGTGGAAGAGGTTTTAGTTGCCTTCAAATCGCTTTTGACTATTAAAAACGGCACAAGCCACTCCAATTTCCAATTTAATGAGCCCTTTTCGAAGTTCCTACGACAACTTCTTCAATACGAAGTGCCCTGGTCTAAAGGAAAAAAACAATGAATAACACATTGTGCCAACATCGTTCTTATATGCCCTCAGTACATAACTTAGAACCCTTGCCCTGAAGGTTGTGGGGGAGTGTCCTCCTCAAAAACATATTTTCTATCTGGAAATCAACAACGCTGAACAAAATGGCTATCTCAAAATTTTGATTGGATGTGTTTGGGAAAATGGTGGGCGTGAGAGGGGGTTAGTTGACCTCAAATCACTTTCGACTATTAAAAAGGGCACTAGCCCTTTTAATTTCCAATCGAATGCGCCCTTTTTTCAAGTTTCTACGACAAAGATTTCAATAAAAACCTTATATGCCCCCGGGGCATATCTTATAACTCTTGCCCTGAACACTGTGGGGGGAGTACCCTGCTCAAAGGTATAATTTCCTGAACTTTAAACTGCGTGGAACAAAATGGCTATCTCAAAACTTGGATTGGATGTGTTTCGGGTAATGGTGGGCGTGGAAGGGGTGTTAGTTGCCTTCCAATCACTTTCGACTATTAAAAAAGGCACTAGCAATTTTAATTTCCAGTCGAATGAGCCTTTTTTGAAGTTTCTAGGAAAACGCGTTCTATAAAAACCTTAAATGCCCCCAGGGCATAACTTACAACCCTTGCCCTTAGGGCTTTGGTGCGGGGTTGTCATCCTCAAAAACCTAATTTCCAGAACTTTCAACTACGTTGGACAAAATGGCTATCTTAAAATTTTGATTGGATGTGTTTGGGGGAAAGGTGGGCGTGAGAGGGGGGTTAGTTGCCCTCCAACCACTTTCGACTATTAAAAAGGGCACTAGCCCTTTGAATTTCCAATCGAATGCGCCCTTTTTCAAGTTTCTACGACAAAGATTTCAATAAAAACCTTATATGCCCCCAGGGCATACCTTACAACCCTTGCCCTGAGGGCTGTGGGGGAGTTTCCTCCTCAAAAATATAATTTCTATCTGGAAATCAACTACCCTGAACAAAATGACTATCTCAAAATTTTGATTAGATGTGTTTCAGGAAATGGTGGGCGTGGAAGGGGTGATAGTTGCATTCCAATCACTTTCGACTATTAAAAAGAGCTTAAGCCACTCCAATTTCCAATTGAATGAGCCCTTTATATCGTTCGTATATGCCCCCCCAGGGCAAAACTTAAACCCTTGCCCTGAAGGTTGTGGGGGAGTGTCCTCCTCAAAAACATATTTTCTGTCTGGAAATCAACTACGCTGAACAAAATGACTATCTCAAAATTTTGATTGGATGAGTTTGGGGAAATGGTGGGCGTGGAAGGGGTATTAGTTGCCTTCCAATCACTTTCAACTATTAAAAAGGACACAAGCCACTCCAATTTCCAATCGAATGAGCCTTTTTCGAAGTTTCTACGACAAGTCTTTCGATACGAAGTGCCCTGGTATGGAAAAAAATAATAAGTAAATAATACATTGTGCCAACATCGTTCTTTACTTAGGTAGCGCGATTGCGCTGCCTATGAAAGATTGCCGACCCATGCCTTAACCCGGTCTTGATTTAGTCTTGAAAGTGATAACACCTCTTTTTGAATTTTATGAACTTGAAATTCGGTAGCATAATAAATTAATTCAGTGACCGGTGTTAATTGCGTAAACATTCTTTCAAAACATTTTTATACGGATTAAAAATGCTATAATCTACTGACCTAGTTCCTGGACATTTATTTATATTTTGTAAAAGTGGTTTGAACTCGAATTATTTCAGTGATAATATTGGAGAATAGCCATCAAGCAGCGCGAATATAAATAAATAGGACTTACGATATTTAGAGGCAATTACGCTGCGATTGAGATGGGGAAAGAAAAGTAAGCAGAAGAGGGGTGGAAAGTTGTTAGCAAGAGCCGTGGTACCCGCTGGGGTTGCCCCTTAAGTTGCGGGGACAAGGTAGACAGCCTTCAACGCTTCCCTTACGACTCTCTCGCAACGCTTCTCTCGCCAGGAAACCACCAGAAAAATACTGAATAAATTAAAGTGGTTACTGGCGCTTTTGCTTAATTTCCAAAGCGTTTACCATTCTTTTGGATTGGGAAGGCCCTATTCTAATCGCCGCACTCCGTTGAGTACAGTCCTCTAGTTAGTTCAATATTCATCTAGCATTTGAACTAACAAGACGTATTGCGAGCGCGCTATAGCTGTTTATCCTGTCCGGAGGGGACTGTTTATCACAGTCTGGAGCCAGTCCCTCGAAACTAGCCGATGGCCACTCTACTATTGTTTTCTATAAATTTTCACCGTCTATTAGTGATCCGACAAGCCGTAAGGACTTTATCGACCAACTAAGTGGTCACGATTCGATTGCTAATGTTCGGCCGTTGAGAGATAAACTTTTTGTGAATATTGAGAAATCTGTAGCCTCTTATTTCTGTGAGTCTGTGAAGTCTGTTGTTTCGGGTGCTGGCGCGAAGATTTTGCAGAAGCGGTACCTCGGAATAGTAAAAGGAATCCCACTGTCATTTAGTGCTAGTGAATTCAAAATACACCCTGGAGTCGAGGACGCAAGTCGATTTGGGTCGTCTCAAACTATCAAGCTAGTCTTTTCGGGCTCGTTGGGTATACGTGACGCGATAAAAAATGGTGTGAAAATCAGATACGAGATTTTCAGCGTTTATGACTTTATAAGTATACCCCGTTGTTGCTTTAAGTGCAGGTCTCCTGATCAAGTTCTAAAGGAATGCAACAGTCAAGTGCAAAAATGTTCGCGCTGTACTGGCAATGACTCTTCTTCGAAAGATGCGCCATGTGCTAACATCCCTTATTGTGCGAACTGCGACGGGTCACACACTTCGTATAGTCTATTGTGTCCAGTGCTCAAGTCTCGTGTTGCGGCCGGTGTGACAAAATGATGTTGAAAAGTTCTCAGTTATTTCGTAAAATATAAACGGAACGCGTATTAAAGAGCACATCATTGACGCACTTTCGTGTAAATACGATATCGTCTGTCTTCACGAGCATCTTTTACCATCAGCTAATACCAATATGCTGAAACGGAGTGGGAATCAAATTGCGTTTGTGAATGCTACACGGTCTACGTTTGTTAGACCTTCCGGAGGCCTCGCCTGTATTTTGAAACGTAGTTCTTTTTCATCCGCGACGCGAGTGCTGTTCCACAATGAAGAAAACATCTTGACCGTGCGAATTGCCGATCTAGTATTTATTAATGTATATTTTCCTTGTGATCGTAAATCTGTTCAGTCACTGAATAAGATTGCAAAGACTTGTAGAGTTTTGAAAAAAGTGATAGATTCTGTATCATCTTTTGGTTACCAGTTTGTTGTCGCTGGGGATTTTAATACTGATTTATTGAATTCAAGCCTCCGATCGAATATGGTTTTCCAGTCTTTGTCCGAGTTTAAGCTACTGGATAATAGTCGTTCATTTCATGTATCCATCATTCTGGGAGCCATACTAATATAGATCACGTTCTTTGTTCTCCAAATTTATCAGTTTCGGTTGTTTCTGTTCACGAAACAGAAAGTGATATAGACCACCTACCAATTTTCTTTCCGTTTGATATCTCTCTGTCACCAGATATTTCACGCGTGAATCGTAGATGGTTTACCAGGCAAAATTGGAATAAGGCTAATTGGGGGCTCTACATTTCTACTCTTACAGCTCTTTTGTCTACTATAAAAGTTCCTTTTCAGCTACTTCAGGTTGGATCTAAATTTGTAAATGATAAGATTTTTTTGAAAAAATATTATTTTGTTATTATATCATGTATGAAGGAAGCCGAAAGAATGGTCGCTCCCAAGGAGCGTGTAAAATTTAATACGTGGAAGCCTGAATGGTCGTGGGACCCAGGTCTAAAAACAGTGAAAAATAAAGCCAAATTTTGGCTGCGTATATGGGTTTCTTGCGGACGGTCACTTAACGGCGTAGCATTTGAACTTAAACAGAAAACTAAACTAGAGCAAAAAAAGTATTTACGGTTTACAAAACCTAACAGTTGTAAGTTCCCGACAAGTAATTTAGATTGGAAAAAGGTAGTAAATTCAGATAAAATTGATGATTCTTTTTCAACGAATACCCCAATTAGCCCTGCTGCTTGGTGCAAATACTATGATCATATTCTGCGCTTCCTAACTTACTCCGCCAGAACCAGATCCTCCCAGTTTATTTATCTTTGGTGGCACTAGCTATAAAGAAGCTCAAGTCAAGTTCTTCTGATGGTGATGGCATAAGTGCCAAACACCTAAAGGTTGATTGTCCAGCTCTTGCCCAACATCTACAACTTCTTTTCCAAATGTGTTTATGTACCTCGTTTATGCCTGAAAGTTTCTTGTACGGAAGAGTTACCTCAATTTTGAAAAAAGGCAAAATTCCGTTGAGGGTGCATCTTACAGGCCAATAACGGTTTCTTGCAATATAAGTAAAATTTTCGAGTATCTTCTCTTCCCTTCAGTTAACTCTTCCGCATATTTCGGTTAAAACCAGATAGGGTTTTCAGCTGGTGTAGGTTGCCAGAAAGCACATCGAGTGCCTGGAGAAAGCTCTAAATGGGTACCTGGAGAAATCTGGGGAAGGTAAACAGGAAGGGTTTGCGAAAGCATAGGTTGGCTGGCCCCCAACCCCCCATTGCACTTCCTGGCTGAAGGGCCACGAAACGGAGATCAGCACCGCCGGTTTGGACCTTAAGGGTCTAGTGCCGCATCCTTTACCTTTTTTTACCTTTTACATCGAGTTTTGGCGAATGTTCTTACTGAGGCGACTAAATATGGATTCGAGTTACATTTATGCGCCTTGGATCACTCCAAGGCCTTTGACACCGTTACCCATTCCCAAGCTATTTTTTCCCTTTTTAGTCACGGTATTAACATTTCTGTAATTTTTCTTCTTAGATATTGGTATTCCAATTCTTTTTTTGCGGATTAAAACGGACATGAGTGCTTCCGAAAGCAAAATTCCAGTGCGGCGTGGGGTACGGCAGGGTGCCGTCCTTTCTTCTTCTATTTTTAAATTTTGCATATCATCTGTTCTTTCTTTTATCCCATCCACTTGTATTCTTAATTCCGTTAACATCTCTTATCTTGCTTTTGCAGATGATATCCTTTTGATCAGCAGGACTAAAAAGGGGCTTTCCGTGTCTGTCTCAACAATAGCATCTAAACTTCATACCATTGGACTTTCTCTTAATCTTTCAAAGTGTGAATATCTCTCATTTAATAGTAATAAGATGACCCCTCTATTTTGCGGATCTTTTCCTGTCCCGTCGGTTCCTTCTTTCCGGTGGCTGGGTATCAATGTTAGTAAAACACTAAAGCTTGTTGTCGCTGATTGCAAGAAGAAAATTCAGTTAAGTTATTCTAAAATTGTTGCAAATCGAGGTAGATACAATAGAAAGTCTCTTGCTAAATTATATTCGGTTTTTATAGATCACTCGGTTTTTTTTCTGAACCCTATTTTTCACCAAAAAGACATCAGATCAGTTCATTCATATTATTTCCGGTTTTCCCGCTTTCTATTGTATCTGCCTCCATGGTATAGAAATCGGAATCTCATATCTGCTTACGGTCTTCCGGATATTGGGTCAAGGTTTACGGAACTTGCCGGCAAACTACCTCAGTCTACATATAAGTATCTGCCAGCCCACAATGGCCTTACTCGTTTGTTGTAGTTTTTGTTCTTTTTTTTGTTGTTTTAGGCGTTTTTGAAGTTGTTTGTTTTGTTTTTTTTTTGCAATAGTAATTTAAATTCGGTATATTCATGAACGGGTAATATTCAAACATTTCAAATTTGAAGTTCTAAATTATTAAATGATGCTCCGTTAAGTCCTGGTCCGCTGTATTTTTTTTTTTTTGTATCTTGAATGTTTTTCTTTTATTTGGTTACTCTGCTCTTGTGAAGTTTTTAAGTTTTATGTACTCATGTATGCAGTATATTATCTACTGTTTTCGTTATACTCCACAATTATCATTTTTGTATATTATGTGGGTTAAAAATAAATTATGATTATTATTATTATTAAAACATGACAACAGTTTTGCCATCTCGCTATTCACGACAGGACATGACGAATCTACATCCAATCGCTTCGTTCCCAATTTGGTTTGCATAACAGAAGCTACCGAAATTTTTGCCACAGAGTTTTGTTCGTCCGTTTTCAAGTTATTGAAAGCACTGAACAACCGTTCTGGCCGTCACGTTTGAGAATGGT
>CM051256.1:46975718-47008218 GCA_027921565.1 Artemia sinica | reverse complement strand
GGTTTGAAGGCTGTACATAACCACTTTCCAATATTGGAAGCAGGGGCTTTCGTACATGCTACAATTGGCCTTAAGGGAATACCTTGCTTGTGTAATTTCGGTAAACCGTAAAACTTTGGGCAAAAGCTACCTCGGGGGGAGAAATTTATTATACAATTGTGGGGTGATTTTGCCATTTTGTTTAGATTCTTTAATTCGGTTATAATTTTATTCGCAAACTTATCAGTATGGTCGTGAGTCATGGAAGTATATGTATTTGTGTCATTTAAGTGTGAATAAATTTTATTGTCGTAATCTAAGGTATCCATGACTACAAGTGAATTTCCCTTGTCTGCTTTAGTTATTATAATTGAAGGGTCTTTGCGAAGATTAGACAAGATTTTCATGTCGTGCGAAATTTCTGGTGTCAAATTAGTATGAGATGTAACTTTTTTTTGGCTGCCGTAAAGTGTATTAATAAAACAAGACCTTACTTCATCTGGGTTAGAAATGGATGTGTAGTGTTTGTGCAAAGAAGATTCTAAGGAGGAAACAATATCTGCCACAGGAACTTGTTTTGGTGGAAAAGAAAATTTTGGACCTTTTTCAAGAGTTTGGACTTCCTTAGGTTCAAGAGCTCTAGAGGAGATATTAACAATAGCGGGTCCTGGAGTAAACCTCGGGGTATAAACACGATGATTCGTCGAAGATTCATACCTCAGACATTCCAATTTCTTATAAAGACGTTCTCTAGACAAACGAAAATCGTGACTAAATAAATTCTTTTCCAATCGTACAACCTGAGAATAATCAACCGTGGACAGATTTTCGCACAAAAATTTTTCAAGAGATTTTCTTTCTGAGGAAATAATATGTCGTTTTTGTTTTTTGTCCTTAATAATATGGACTAGAGTTTTTAAATGTAATGTGTGCGCGAATTGCGCTTCTTTCCGGGTATTTAAATGCAATTTATATCTTAAAGACTTAGGAATAAGATTTTCATTTCTACAAGATTCTAAAAACTTTTGTTGATTGATAATATTAGCATGTTTTTTTGCCTAAACTAATACAATAAAAGATATCATAAGTCAACTGCTCCCCGTAAGCTAGACGCAAATAGCGAGGAAGACCACACTGCCTTTCCATCATAAACAAATAAGTAGAACAACAGGGGAATAATTCCCTATTTCTGTGCGTGGCATAGAAATAGGACTTTCAATTTTTTTTCGTTTGGAATATCTAGATCAGCCAGCACTGAAAAATACGATTAACTATTGTCTACGTCTTGGATATGAGTATCTCCGTGTCGGAATATATCGAGAATTACAGCGTCGTTGTTTCCCATGTCCAGGGGTGAATCACCCCATTGCTAGATGCCCACAGTCTCCTGATTTACCAAAATTTTCCCGCTGTACTGGGACTCACAATAATACCATTGATAATCCGTGCTCAGCTGCTGTTAAGTGCGCCAACTGTGGAGAAAAACATATTTCCTACAGCTTAAATTGTTCGGTATTGAGAAATGCGCTTACCAAGACAACATGATGGCTTCTCCTACAGCCTTAACTTTTGTTTCCCTGAACATTAATATTAATTAGGTTAATTAGGTACTAAAGATAAGGATCTGCTAATGAACGAGCTGCTAAATTTTGATGTTGTATTCCTACAAGAACATCTACTTTCCGAAGATGAACAGTTTAAGGCACTCTGCTACTCATGATTTATTTATTCGAGAAGGAAAAAAGACCTGCGGTCGCCCTTCCGGTGGCTTCGCTATCTTCATTCAGTCAGGATATCATCTTGTGCAAATCTACTCTGATAATAATATTCTAGTAATCCATTGAAATAATATGGCTTACTTAAATGTGAATCTGTCATACAACCATCGAAATACTTATTCATTAACTTCTTTTGCCAAAGCTTGCCATAAGCTGAAATCTCTCTTCATAAAATTTGCAGATAAAAATGTTAATTAGATCCTAGCCGCAGATATGAATACTGATATAATGACCTCTTCTGATCGCTCTGAACTTTTTCTTGACTCTCTGCCAAGTGTTTATTAAGTCGCTGTTAAGAATCTGGCTTATACTTACATTCATAATAGTGGCTCCGTTAAATCCAACCTTGACCACATTATCGTGTCTAAGGCTTGTCTAATTAAATCCATGGTGTTTGTTGATGAGAAAATAAATGATGATCATCTCTCTATTTTGAGCCTAATTGATCCTCCTAATGTTCAAGCGCACTTAAAGTGTCCCCAATCAAAACGGTATCGAAATCCCAATTCGAATCGCATAAACATAGAGATGTATATTACTTGTGTACTCCATTTTCTACCATTAAAGTTCTGTTTCACTTGCTCAAGACTTCAATTGCCTGAAAAAACTTCTAAGTGCGATTTTTCGTCTTTTCAACTAGGCTTTAGATGAGGGGTTGGCTGCCCTCAGGCGCATCATGTACTCAGCCGGTTGCTGAAGGAAGCTTTTGCTCAGAAGCGCTCACTGTATTTCTGCACAGAAGACATTCTTGGGGCTTTCGATAATATTTTTCATGCCCAGGACTTGTATTCACTTGCTTGTTCCGGCGTCGATCATTCAGTTATTTCTATATTGCGGTATTGGTATGAGAATTCTTATGTGTGCATTAAGTGGCTGTCAGGTACTTCCGATCCGGTAGCTCCTAGGAATGGAGTGAGACAGGGAAGTGTTTTATCTCCTTACATATTTAAATCTCTCCTCACTACTTGTTTGAAACATCTATCTCCTACTGCATTTTTTCGTGATATTGGTTCAAGTTATATTCCGTACGCCGCTGATGTCCTTCTAGTTACTTTTTCTCGTCGAGGGTTGGCTCAGAATTTCCGTAAGTTGTCATCTCTACTTAGTGATATCGGCTTATCTGTGAACATAAAAAAGGCGTTTTTGTGCTTTAATGGTAAACTTCCTGTATCTCCACTAAATCTTGGTTTGGTTTCCTTACCTTAATCACTTAAAGCTAAATAGCTTGGTATATTGTTTTCCCCATCAATTTCCGAAACCTATTCCGAGTTGGTTTCTGACGCACTAAAAAAAAACCGTGTCATATGTTAGGATATCTCCGAATAGAGGGCATTATAGCCGTAGGGGTCTAGCTCGGCTTTATAATAGTTGTTGTTCTCCAGCAGTAAATTTCTTATCTGGATTCCACCATCTACTGAGGGAAAAGGATTTATGGAACCTTAGAAGTGGTTCATATATTGCCAAATATCTGATGTATTTACCCGGTCGTTTCAAAAATAGAAATATTGTATCCCGTTATGGTGTTATCTATGCATGCGCGCAACTGGCCAGTGTGGCATCCAGTATGATTGTGAATTCTAATAGTGTTATTTTTGTTACTGACCTCCCAGTTTTCTTTTTTGAACATGATACTGGCTAAGTAGTTTTTGCCCTTAGCAATAATATTGTTGTTTATTATTGTGTGCTGAGTTGTTTTTATTGTGTGTTGTGTTGATCATGATGATGTCGGTCTGGTATGAAATATTAACGGTTTGAGCATGATATTAATTAACATATTGTATAATATGTTCACAATGACATTGTTGTGTTAGTTTTTTTCTTCTTTTTTTTCGCTACTCTGCAGTATCATTGTCTATGTTCATTTGGGGGTTATAAATAAATAAAAAAGTAGCAGCAAATGTAGCAGTGATAGTAGTATTAGTAGTAGGCCTAGCTCTTTTTCAGCCATCAATTCTTTCTTTTTTTTTTTATCAAAGCCTCTCCTAGATAATTTTGTTTCACTATCTGCTTCTCTTGAAGATTATAAACGACTTCTCAATCAATTATTTTTATAAGTTTATTTTTAAAATTGATTCGCCCAGTAAAGACAAAAATTCAATCGATAACAGTGGTGACTACCCTTTTAAATTTTTTTTACTCGCTTTTTTTGTTCGATTTTTTTATTGCTTTAACTTGCTTACGTTTTTGCTCAATTAGGTTGAGCTTTAAAAAAGCAAAATCTAACGAGCTGCAAACGAAACGCACCAGATAGCACTCTTTAATTTTGAAGTCATTTTTAAGGGTGAAGTGGTGAAGCACCCCTTGGGCGAGCCTATTCCCGGGTATAATCGTATATCTGTTTCGGTGAAACAGATATTTCATGGAGGTGTCGCCTTTTTAGGTCCTGACGGCTGGACTTAATCAGCTTTACAATTAATACAATCCAAGTAAAAGATAATCAATCCAATTACTTACAATGCAAGTAAAAAATATAAGTGGATTACAAAGCACTATGAGTGTCAAAGGCAAATGTTGGCCATTTTCATAAAATTTAACTTTTTTGTATTAGTTAGGTCGCTTTAAAAAACCTGTCATAAACTAACTAGACGATGTCCCTGACCAACTGTAGTTTCTAACTTTTTGTTTCGTTATTTATCTTTAAAATAACTGAACAATAAAGTAGCATAGAATCTTCATAGGTGTAAAGCAAAAGGAAGAAGGAAAATAAAGGAAAAAAAGACAGAGATGAAACTTACGCGAATCCCATTTTCAAATTCCCTCACTCCCAGGTGGCCTTCGTACATATGGGTAAGAACTACCACAGTATGACCTTTCTGAGTGAGACTGCATGAAATTGCCCAAATGTGTGATTCCACTCCACCCAGATTGGGGTGAAAATAATCCGACACCATACTAAAAAGAAATCCAAATCTAAGAACGTGTTGCCCTGACTATATTGTTCACATAATTATTTTAGCTACCGAACCTCAGGAAGAAAAAACACACTCTAAGCATTGATCTTTCATATTGTTCCAGCAAACATAGGCACAAAAGGTTTTAATCATATTTCACGCATTCTAGTAAACCAGCACAGCAAATCTGCATTAAACGTATGTTTCCAGTGAAGCAATATTTTGTAGAAGATATAAGCATTAAACAAGATAACTTAGCTGATCGTCCTTTTTATTTTGTCTTAAATTAACTTAAAATACAATTTATATTATTTAGTAAACAAAAGCTAGGATAAACTTTAATTCATTGAAAACGAAAACTAGATGAACCCAGTAACTGATTTTCTCCAGCTGCCCTTCTTATTGCCCAATAAATTCAACCATGAATCTCCCATCTCATGAGAATAAATTCCAAGAGCTATATCTCCACCCCAGGGTAGAACAAGTACGAATTGTCCTTCTTGCATAAGGAAGCTACCACTCAACATCTAATTCTGCTCTGTGATTTTTAGTGATTTTAAACAACTTTTTCGACTAAAAAATTTTTCAAAGAAAAGTAAAGGGCTAAATTAAACGAAAGATGAATGGAAACAAAGTCCAACGATTTTTCAAGCGTAATACTACCATAAATCACCATCCATAAATAAACAAAACCGTCAACGAACAGAAATCATAGGCGGCGCTATAGCGCTGCTTAAGTAAAGAACGAGGATGGCACAATGTATATTTATTTATTTTGGTTGGTCTTTGACCAGGGCACTTCGTATCGAAGGAGTTGTCGTAGAAACTTGGAAAGGGCTCATTCGATTGGAAATTTGAAGAGCTTGTGCCCTTTTTAATAGTCGGAAGTGATTGGAAGGCAACTAGCACCCCTTCCACGCCCACCATTTCACCAAATACATCCAATCAAAGTTTTGAGATAGTCATTTTGTTCAACGTAGTTGAAAGATTGAGAAATAACGTCTTTGAGAAAGACACTCCCCCCACAGTCCTTAGGGCAAGGTTGTAATTTATGCCCTGGGGGCATATAAGATTTTTATTGAAAGCATTGTCGTAGAAAATTCAAAAAGGGCTCATTCAATTGGAAATTCAAAGGGCTAGTGCCCTTTTTAATATTCAAAAGTGATTGGAGGGCAACTAACCCCCCTCTCACGCCCACAATTTCCCAAAACACATCCAACCAAATTTTGAGATAGCCATTTTGTTCAACATAGTTGAAAGTTCTGGAAATTATGTCTTTGAGGATAAAAAACCCCCCACACCCTCAGGGTAAGGGTTGTAAGTTACGCCCTTGGGGCATATAAGGTCTTTATAGAAAGCGTTGTCGTAGAAACTTAAAAGGGCTCATTTAATTGGAAATTGAAAGGGCTGGTGCCCTTTTTAATAGTCGAAAGTGATTGGAGGGCAACTAACGCCCCACTCACGCCCACCATTTCCCCAAACAAATGCAATCAAAATCTTGAAATATCCATTTTGTTCGAGGCAGTTGAAAGTTTTGGAAATTAGGTAATTGAGGATGATAACCCCCACACCCCTCATGGCAAGGTTTTTAAGTTATGCCCTTGGGACACATAAGGTTTTTATAGAAAGCGTTGTCGTAGAAACTTCAAAAAGGGCTCATTCGATTGGAAATTGAAAGGGCTACTGCCCTTTTTGATAGTAGAAAGTGATTGGAGGGCAACTAATCCCCCTCTCACACCCGTCATTTCCCAAACACATCCAATCAAAATTTTGAGATAGCCATTTTTTCAACGTAGTTGAAAGTTAAAGAAATTACGTTTTTAAGGATGACCCCCCCCCCCCCACAACCCTCAGGGCAAAGGCTGTAAGTTATGCCCTGGGGGTATTTAAGGTTTTTATAGAAAGTATTGTCGTAAAAACTTAAAAAAAAGGCTGATTTGATTGGAAATTGAAATGGCTAGTGCCCTTTTTAATAGTCGAAAGTGAAGATAGGGCAGCTAAACCCTCTCTCACGTCCACCATTTTCCCAAACACATCCAATCATAATTTCGAGATATAAGTTTTGTTCAACGTAGTTGAAAGTTCTGGAGATTATGTCTTTGAGGATGACAAACCCCCCCCGCCCCTCAGGGCAAGGGTTGCAAGTTATGCTCTTGGGGCATATAAGGTTTTTATAGAGAGCGTTGTCGTAAAAACTTCAAAAAAGGCTCATTCAATTGGAAATTGAAAGGGCTAGCGCCCTTTTTAATAGTCGGAAGTGATTAGAGGGTAACTAACCCCCCTCTCATGCCCATCATTTCCCCAAACGCACGCAATCAAAATTTCGAGATATCCATTTTGTTCAACACAGTTGAAAGTTTTGGAAATTAGGTCTTTGAGGATGATACCCCCCCCCCCCACGTACACACACAAGGGTTGTAAGTTATTCCCAAGGCAAGGGTTGTAAGTTATTCCATGGGGCGTATAAGGTTTTTATAGAAAGAATTGTCATAGAGACTTTTCGGTTGGAAATTGAATGGGCTAGTGCCCTTTTTAACAGTCGAAAGTGATTGGAGGGCAACAGAATATAATTTACACTTAACTGAAAAATTTCTTTTAGATCTTTTCACTTTTCTAACTTTAAGGAATCAAAAATTAACTAAGATTTTAAGGAACAAATATTAGCTTATGTCTATTAAACTGACAATGCACATTTTTTTTCAGTAAATTCATTTGAATTTTTTCAGTAAAGTACAAATCATATTCTGGCTTTTAGAAAGCATGGGGTTTAGAACCCTACTCATATTAATTTCTGCTCGTTTCGAGTTTGACTTTGCTATTTAGTTTAATTTCTATTTATTTATTGATACTGGTAGTTGTATGCTTGGTAGATTATTTGATTCTATGTTTGTTCATTTTTGGTTTAATGGAGTTCTTTACTTTTCTTGAAAAGCTTATTTTATTGAAAAAGTTTTTTATTTAATTACAATAAATAGCCACGTCAAACTCAAAACAAGCAGAAAGCACCACAAAGACGAGTTGGGGATAACGCCCCTTGTACCTTCTAAAGACCCGAACATGCGTTTGCAATTCACTAAAAATAATCAATGTGTTTTATTTCTAAAAACCCTGAAAAATTTTCACTGAAAAAAAAAACAACAACAAACGAATGTGAAAACTATATATACTCATATTCATTCTTCAAAGTCTTAATAATTTAGATTTACTAAATTTTAAATATATAACACTCTTAAAATTTATTTTGTTCTCAGTAAAGCGCAAATTATGTTCTGGTCTATAGAGACCATGAGGGGCGTTAGCCCTACTGCTCTTTGTGGTAGTTTCTTTTCGTCTTGAGTTTGACTTGGTTATTTATTGGATTTTTTTTGGTATTGGGTTTCATTTATTTACTGATGATGATTTACGGAAGCTTTACGCTTCAACTTTATTTCTTCTCTTCTGTGGTTTAATGTTTTTTGTTGTTGTTTTTTTTTTTTGGGGGGGGGGGGGGTATTTCTTTAAATCAATTTCTGTTCACTTTTAAATGACATAGTCTTTTTAATTGGCTAAGAAAAGAATATTTTAAAGCTTCTCAGTTTTCGTTTCTTCAAGAATCCAGACGAAGATCTACTACTTATATGTTAGACAAAATTTTGCAGGAATTTCTAGTAATAGTTGTACTATAATGCTTTGGATTGATTGGTGTATGGAAAAATTTCCAACATATGGGTTGAAATGTTTCATAACCTTTGTGGTTTTATAGGGCTGACGGAATCCTAACCCCCATAATGTTACAACCTTGATTATGACCAAATATTACTAAAGAATCCCCTTCCATATGCCCTGAAAGTGTCAATTTAACTCCCTTAACCTTTCCTGAGATATCATAGATACACCCGTTTGACGGACCTTGGTCCCCATAGCGCATTTTGATTTAATTCAATTTCCCACTCAACATGCCCTGTCAATTTTAAGTTAATAAGCTTAGGCTTTCCTGAAATCTCGCACATATGCCCTTTGGACAAAACTGGATGCCCATAGTGTCTTTTGATTTAGTTTAGCATTCCCAAAGACATACTCTGAAGGTCCAAGGTAATACCCCAAGTTTTTTTTTATGGGATATTGCAAAGATACACTTTTGACAATTTGGACACAAATAGTTTATTTTCATTTAGTTTTAAATTCCCCTCAATTTTCCCTGAAAGTTTTAACTTAACACCCTATTCAATTCCCGATATATTGTATCTGTGCCATTTTGACAACCTAGGTGCACTTGAACTCTTTTGATTTTGTTCACGAGCAATAATAGCAACATTTGAAGTCGCAGTAGTAGTAGTAGCATTCACATATTGCCTTTTTGGTAAGTTCACCATCCCCTCAGCATGCCCTGTATGGTTCAATTTAATATTTTAAGCCATTTCTGAGATACAGCTGATACGCCTTTTCGATAAGATGCATGTATATAGTGTGTTTTGATTTAGTCCAATATCTCACTCTTAGCAATACAACTACTAGCAGCAGTAGCAGTAGTAGCATTGGCAGTAGTACGCCCATAATGCTTTTATAGTAGTTCAACATCCCCTTCAACATGTGCAGAAAGTTTTAGCTTAATACTCTAAGCCGTTACCGAGGTATCGATGAGACACCCTTTTGACAGCTTGCATACACATAGCGTGTTTCGATTTAATTCAACATCTCCCTCAACATTTCCTGAAAATTTTCCCTTAATACTGTTAGCCTTAGTTAGTAGTAGCACTGGCAGCAGCAGTAGTAGTACGCATATAGTACCTTTTGGTTAGTTCAACTTACCTATCAACGTGCGCTAAAACATCCAACTTAATAATCTAAGCTATTCCTGGGATATAGCTGTTGCGCATCAACATAGCGTGTTGTAATTTAGTTCAACTTCAACACTTGGTAAAAATTTAACCTTAATACCCTTAAGTTCTGTAGTAGTAGTGCGAATTCAGGGTGCTAAGATAGGTTTGAAAATTAATGTTAAGGAGACTAATTCGCTAAGGCTAGGAATAAGTGAAGATGAAAAGATGACGTCGGGTAACGAAAAGATCGATCAAGTGAGCATCATTTACTAAAGACAGCTATTGCACTAAAGATGTTAAAAGTAGAATAGCCAAGGCCCAGGTTTTTTTTTTCACAGTTGAAAAAAGTAAGGAAGAGCAGGAGGATAAGGCTGTAAACCAAGATTGGAATATTGGAAGCTACAGTGATGACAGTAGTCAAATATAACCTCGAAACATGAGCGCTCCAAAAAAAAGGAGGATGATTTGCAAGATGTTTTCCAGAGAAATTGCCTACAGATTATTTTGGGTACCCGACTGACTGACCATATTTCAAACTTTAGGCTGTACGAGAAGTCTGGTTCCATCCCACTTCCCAGGGCTATAATGAGAGGACCACTGAGATGGCTGGGGCATGTTCCGCGGATGAAGGATGACAGATTGTGAAACATCGCGCTTTTCGGCCAACCGTCTAGGTCTAAAAGGAAAGCAAGTCGTCCTCGGTTGGGGTGGGAGAATTGCGTAAGGAACGATTTAAGGGAAACAGAAACTTCCTGGGAGGGTGTAAAGAGGGAGGCTTTGAATAGATAAGGATCGAGGAGGAGCGTACACAGCTATGTTTGCCTCAGGGAGCTTGGTACTGCGCTGAGTTGATAGTAGTAGTAATGAGCCCCTTCCGAAATTTCTACGGCAACTCCTTCGTACAAAATGCCTTGGTGAAAACAAAATAAATAAAAAGAATAGATTGCGCCCACTTCACTAATTACCTAGGCAGCGCTATTACGCCGTCTATGATACTTTTTTGTTACAAAGCAAGCGTGGCTACTAGGGATGAACGGGTGAATCAGAAGTAAGTATTATGATTTGTCATGGAATTGGATTAAGTTTTCCAATTTAAGAAATATTACTTTTCTTCAAATAAAGCTTTTACTTAAACTCTGAGACAACGGTGATTTAACGAAGCAACAAGCCCTTCTGCTGAAATAGTCACTTTCTTATGAAACAGGCTCATTTAATTATAAAAGAAGTGTCATTAATACTTGGTTAGTATTAATCTGTTGTATCGGTATTACGTAAGAAAGTTCAGTTGTAACTGAAATTTAGTAAGGGGGCTGGGAATAGGAAGACGTTCAAAAATTAATAAAGATAAGGAAAGTGAGAAATATAAACATTTATATCTTGGTAAAAAACAAAGCACCGGATAGTACCTGCTCCCAATGGGAAATTTCCCGGGGATGCTGATGACATTTTGCATTCACCATAATGTTAATCCGAAGTGGATTTTTGATAAGGTATTCTTTTTTTGTTCCTTCTCTTGGCTCAGAAAGATTGATTTCCACCGTCCATCAGCGAATTTAAAGGAATATCTTTATGTGGTTTTACGATCATATCTTCTTGCTGAATTGATTTTTTCTGGTGGATCTTGACCATCCTTTTGAATTATTTTGATATAAATAAAAGTTTCACAACTACGACAAAGTACATATGCAGGATTTGATCTCGGAGAGAACATGCATTTAAGAAGGGCACAAAATCGAAACATGACAAATTATACAGGAATTAGAAGAAATCGGAGGAACAATTGTCGAAACCTCAACATCTCAGGGACAATGTAACTAAATGTCCTTCTCATTCGCATGACCCTGATTAACTGTTCATAAGCCAAATGTAATTCTTTTTTTATATAGACAAACGAGTTAAGGAAGAGTATCCAACTAGTAGGTAATTTATACTGTATGTATGTAAAACACAAAGCTATGCTATGACAAAACTCGGGAATCTTCATTTTTCTTTCTTTTTGTTAAAACAAGTTTTATTTCCTTTATTTCTTTTATTTACATCATTTTACCAATGTGGAAATGTTTTGGGTCTAGTTTTATTCCTGTCGTTTATAAATCCTCATAATATGGGACACTTTCAGAGGTTCTAGGCTAATCCCCCACCCCCTATGGACTACTCCAACTGTAAAAATTCTATCTGAAAAATTCCCCCCCCCCATGTAAAATCGAGTCCCCAAAGAGAAAGTATGACAAATAAAAAAAAAAATAAAGAAAAGAAGAGATTTAACAATATTCCAAAATTTTTTAGAATTACTTTTCCTTTGGCTGCTCAATTTTACATGCAGGAAGAATTTTCCGGGAGGAGGGGGTGATTTTCAGTGAAGGGGAATTTTCTGGGGAGAATTTTTTACGGGTAAAAGGGGTTAATTTTCAAGGGAGAGTTGTCTGCAGGGGTATTTTTAGGTGGGAGGGAATTAGCCAAACACTCTTTCAAATGAGAATATTCTATCAACTTTTATTCTTTGTTTCCTTCTTTTGTCATTATTTAATTATTAAATAAAAGAAACAAGTTTTTTTAGCTGAAAGTAAGGAGCGACATTAAAACTTAAAACAAATTGAAATTATTCCGTATATGAAAGGGGCTGTCCCGTCCTCAACTCCTCGCTCTTTACGCTAAAGTTTGCTTCTTTCTCACAACTCTATTTTCTTTAAACAATACAAAACTTTAGCCTGAAGAGCGAGGCGTTGAGGAGGGGACAGCCCCTTTCATATACGGAATAATTTCTGTTCGTTTTAAGTTTTAATGTCGCTTCTTACTTTCAGTTAAAAAAACTTGTTTTTTTATTTAGTTTTTGAATGTTTTTGAATTAATGCAGGTCGTTATTTTGGCTCACTGTACATGAATGATTAAACCAAAATTTGCATAATTTTCCTTTTATCATTTCCTTCTATCATTTTACTTTTATTTGGTTAAATGGCTATCTCGAAAGTTGTTTAATTTTATTTACGAACGTTTTTATTAGTACTAAAGATGCGTAACTTACGAATTAACTTACGTAACAAAGTTCTATATTCATCTATTTTTAATACGTATATTAGGGGGTTCGCCCCCTAGTCAATACCTTGCTCTTAACACTAAAGTTCGAATTTTGTTCCAATTCTTTAAAAATGACCCCTTAATCACAAAGGCTGTTGATTAGAATAAATAGCTCTAATGAAAGTACTAAAAAATCTTTGGCTTAAAGCGCAAGGTATTGACCAGGGTGTGGACCCAATCATATATGTAATAATTTCTGTTCGTTTTAAGTTTTGATGTTGCTCCTTACTTTCAGTTGAAAAACTTTTTTTTTATTTAGTTTCTGATCGTTTTTTTAAGTAATGCTGGGAAAACCGGCGCCCCCTTCATAGCAATGTCCCTTCCCCCATGAAAACTTACTCCATGGAAAGATCCTCCCACATAACCAACTCCACCCTCAGTAGAAAGGCCTTATTGACTCCCATCCCTCACCCCTGCTGCCACCTACAACTTTTTTACATAATTTATGCATGTTTTTATGTCTGTTCGTTGTCAGTGAGAATGGAAAAACAGTATTTTCTCACTTATGATTTGGAACTACATATCCCTATGATTTGGGATATGTAGTTTGCTATTTCAGGCTTTTCTGAGCTAAGGTTTCCTAGTATTTCGTAGGTGAATGTTGTCTGAAACCAATAGTTTGGGATGAGTAGTTTACTATTTTTGACCTTTCTGAGCTAGGTTTCTTAGTCTTTCGTTGGTGTGTGTTGACTGAAACCTATGATTTGGGATATGTAGTTTGCTATTTTTGACTTTTCTGAGCTGCATTTATTAGCCTTTCATAGGTGTGTGTTGACTGAAACCTATGATTGGGATGAGTGGTTTGCTATTTTTGTCTTTTCTGAGCTAGATTTCTTAGCCTTTCATAGGTATGTGTTGTCAGAAAATTAAGATTTGGGATGTATAGTTTGCTATTTGGACTTTTCAGAGCTATGATTCTTTGTCCATCATAGGCGTTTGTTGTCTGAAACTTCTAGTTTGGGATGAGTAGTTTGCTATTTCAGGCTTTTCTGAGCTTAGGTTTCTTAGTCTTTTATAGGTGAATGTTGTCTGAAACCTATGATTTGGGATATGTTAATTACTATTTCGGGCTTTTCTAAGCTAGATTTCTTAGTCTTTCGTTGGTGTGTGTTGACTGAAACCTATGATTTGGGATATGTAGTTTGCTATTTTTGACTTTTCTGAGCTGGACTTCTTAGCCTTTCATAGGTGTTTGTTATCTGAAACCTATAGTTTGAGATGACTAGTTTGCTATTTTTGACTTTTCTGAGCTAGGTTTCTTAGCCGTTCATAGGTGAGTGTTGTCTGAAACCTATGATTTAGGAATATGTAAATTACTATTTCGGGCTTTTCTGAGTTGGATTTCTTAGTCTTTCATAGGTATGTGTTGTCTGAAACCTATGATTTGGGATGTGTGGGTTGCTATTTTTTTACTTTTCCGAGCTGGATTTCTTAGTCTTTCATAGGTGAGTGCTGTCTGAAACTTATGATTTGGGATGGTTAATTTGCTATTTCCGGCTTTTATTAGCTAGGTTTCTTAGCCTTTCATAGGTATGTGTTGTCAGAAAATTATGATTTGGGATGTGTAGTTTGCTATTTTAACTTTTCAGAGCTAGGATTCTTAGTCCATCATAGGTGTTTGTTGTCTGAAACCAATAGTTTGGGATGAGTAGTTTGCTATTTCAGGCTTTTCGGAGCTAGATTTCTTAGCCTTTCATTGGTGTATGCTTTCAGAAAATTATGATTTGGGATATGTAAATTACTATTTCGGACTTTTCTGAGTTGGACACTTCTAAATTTTTCCGTAGAAGATAGGAAAAGTTATACTATGATTATGATTATTTTCCATGAAGATAAAAAGTTTCACTTTAATTCTAAATTTTCTTAAATTCAATTCCGACCTTTCTCAAAGAGATGAAAAAAATTAAAGTTCTGTTCCAAATATTTTCCCGGAAGAAGAAAAGTTCAACTTCGATTCTGAATTTTCTCAATGAAAATGAAATAGATTATTGATCAAATCTATTTTCCCAAAATAATATAAAAATTTCCACTTCAGTTCAGATTTTTTTCTCAAAGAGATGAAGAAATTTAAAGTTCTGTTCCAAATTTTTTCATAGAAGATAGGAAAAAGTTATACTTTGAACGTGAATATTCGAGTTCTAGTCTGAATTTTACCAAAGAACACAATTCAATTCTAATTTCCCCAATAAAAAATTTAAAGTTCAATTCTAAATTTTTCGGTGGAAGATAGAAAAAGTAATACCATACGTGTGAATATATTCCCGGAAGATAAAAAGTTCTAGTTCAATTTAAAATTTTCTCAACGAAGTGAAGAAGAATTCAAGTTCTCTTCTGAATTTTACCAAAGAACACAATTCAATTCTAATTTCACAGAGAAAATAAAAATCTTCCACTTCACTTCCTTATTTCACAAAGACATAAAGAAATTTAAAGTTCAATTCTAAATTTTTCGGTGGAAGATAGAAAAAGTAATACCATACTTGTGAAATATTTTCATGGAAGATAAAAAGTTCTAATTCAATTTAAAATTTTCTCAACGAAGTGAAGGAAAGTTCAAGTTCTCTTCTGAATTTTCTCAATGAAAAAGAAATTAGTCATTGATCATTTCTATTTTTCCAAATAATATAAAAATTTTCCACTTTAGTTCAGATCTGACTCGAAGAGATGAAAAATTTAAAATACTGTTCCAAATTTTTCACTGAAGATAAAAAAGTTCAAGTTCTCTTCGGAATTTTACCAAAGAACACAATTCAATTCTAATTTCTCCAGAGAAAACAAAAATCTTCCACTTCAGTTCTTTATTTCAAAAAGACATAAAGAAATTTAAAGTTCAATTCTAAATTTTTCGGTGGGAGATAGAAAAATTAATACCATACTTGTGATTATTTTCACGGAAGATAAAAAGTTCTAGTTCAATTTAAAATTTTCTCAATGAAGTGAAGAAAAGTTCAAGTTCTCTACTGAATTTTACCAAAGAAGACAATTCAATTCTAATTTCTACAGAGAAAGTAAAAATCTTCCACTTCAGTTCATTATTTCACAAAAGACATAAAGAAATTTAAAGTTCAATTCTAAATTTTTCGGTGGAAGATAGAAAAAGTAATACCATACTTGTGAATATTTTCCCGGAAGATAAAAAGTTCTAGTTCAATTTAAAATTTTCTCAACGAAGTGAAGAAAAGTTCAAGTTCTCTTCTGAACTTTACCAAAGAACACACTTCAATTCTAATTTCTCCAGAGAAAATAAAAATCTTCCACATCAGTTTTAAGTTCCCCAAAGAAATAAAGAAATTTAAAGTTCTATTCTAAATTTTTAGATGGAAGATAGAAAAAGTAATACTATGACTGCGATTGTTTTCCATGAAGATCGAAAGTTTCACTTTGTTTATAATTTTTCTTAAATTCAGTTCCGATTTTTCTCAAAGAGATGAAAAATTTAAAGTTCTGTTCCAAATTTTTCATAGAAGATAGAAAAAGTTATACATTGATTGTGAATATTCAACATGAAGATAAGGAACTCCACTTTAATTCTGAGTTTTCTCGAAGAAGTGCAAATTGTTCAAGTTCTCTTCTGAATTTTCTTAAAGAAGAGAAAAAAGTTAGCTCAATTCTGAATTTTACCAATGAAAATGAAAAAATCTTCCACTTCAGTTCTTAATTTCTCAAAGACATAAAAAATTTAAAGTTCAGTTCTAAATTTGTCTGTAGAAGATAGGAAAAGTTATACTATGATTGTGATTATTTTCCAGTGAAGATAAAAAGTTTCACTTTAATTCTAATTTTCTTAAGTTCACTACCGATTTTTTGCAAAGAGATGAAAAATTTAAAGTTCTGTTCCAAATTTTTCATAAAAGATAGAAAAAGTTATACATTGATTTGAATATTCGACATGGAAATAAGGAGCATCACTTTAAATCTGAGTTTTCTCGAAGAAGTGCAAAATGTTCAAGTTTACTTCTGAATTTTCTTAAAGAAGTGAAAAAAGTTAGCTCAATTCTGAATTTTACCAATGAAAATGAAAAAAGCTTCCACTTTAGTTCTTAATTCCCCAAAGACATAAAAAATTCAAAGTTCTCTTCTAATTTTTCCAAGAAAATAAAAAGGCTCCAATTCAGTTCTGTTTTTTTTTTCTCAAAGAGTTGAAAAATTTAAAGTTCTTTTCTAATTTTAAATTAAATTTTAGCTCCTTTGTCTTATGGATTTACCCATCAAATTTTTAAATTAGAAAATGAGTGACTCGTTCTATTATTAAAGACAATCGTTCAAACTCGGTCATCTAACCTCCAAAACAATAGGTTAGGTATAAATAAATATTAATAAATAAATAGAAACATTTCTACATGTTTAAGTTAGGTTAGGGTAGGTTAACTTATCATGAGTGCTCATGATAAGTTAACCTAACCTTTTCCGGCGAGTATGGTTAGGTTAGTTTAGGCTAGATTAAGTTAGGTTAGATTAGGTTAGGTTAGGTTAGCCTACGTACGCTTCACTTAGGTTAGCTTAGGTTAGGTGAGAGACATGCAAAAAGTTAGGTGTATGATTAGGTTAGGTTAGGTTAGATTAAGTTAGGTTAGGTTAAGTTAGGTTAGGCTAGGTTAGCCTACGTACGCGCGCGTACGTAGGCTAACCTAGCCTAACCTAACTTAACCTAACCTAACTTAATCTAACCTAACCTAATCATACACCTAACTTTTTGCATGTCTCTCACCTAACCTAAGCTAACCTAAGTGAAGCGTACGTAGGCTAACCTAACCTAATCTAACCTAACTTAATCTAGTCTAAACTAACCTAACCATACTCGCCGGAAAAGGTTAGGTTAACTTATCATGAGCACTCATGATAAGTTAACCTACCCTAACCTAACTTAAACATGTAGAAATGTTTCTATTTATTTATTAATATTTATTTATACCTAACCTAACCTATTGTTTTGAAGGTTAGATGACCAAGTTTGAACGATTGTCTTTAATAATAGAACGAGTCACTCATTTTCTAATTTAAAAATTTGATGGGTAAATCCATAAGACAAAGGAGCTAAAATTTAATTTAAAATTAGAAAAGAACTTTAAATTTTTCAACTCTTTGAGAAAAAAAAACCAGAACTGAATTGGAGCCTTTTTATTTTCTTGGAAAAATTAGAAGAGAACTTTGAATTTTTTATGTCTTTGAGAAATTAAGAACTGAAGTGGAAGGTTTTTTCATTTTCATTGGTAAAATTCAGAATTGAGCTAACTTTTTTCACTTCTTTAAGAAAATTCAGAAGTAAACTTGAACGTTTTGCACTTCTTCGAGAAAACTCAGAATTAAAGTGATGCTCCTTATTTCCATGTTGAATATTCACAATCAATGTATAACTTTTTCTATCTTCTATGAAAAATTTGGAACAGAACTTTAAATTTTTCATCTCTTTGCAAAAAATCGGTAGTGAACTTAAGAAAATTAGAATTAAAGTGAAACTTTTTATCTTCACTGGAAAATAATCACAATCATAGTATAACTTTTCCTATCTTCTACAGAAAAATTTAGAACTGAACTTTAAATTTTTATGTCTTTGAGAAATTAAGAACTGAAGTGGAAGGTTTTTTCATTTTCATTGGTAAAATTCAGAATTGAGTTAACTTTTTTCTCTTCTTTAAGAAAATTCAGAAGAGAACTTGAACAATTTGCACTTCTTCGAGAAAACTCAGAATTAAAGTGGAGTTCCTTATCTTCATGTTGAATATTCAAATCAATGTATAACTTTTTCTATCTTCTATGAAAAATTTGGAACAGAACTTTAAATTTTTCATCTCTTTGAGAAAAATCAGAACTGAATTTAAGAAAAATTATAAATAAAGTGAAACTTTTGATCTTCATGGAAAACAATCGCAGTCATAGTATTACTTTTTCTATCTTCCATCTAAAAATTTAGAATAGAACTTTAAATTTCTTTATTTCTTTGGGGAACTTAAAACTGAAGTGGAAGATTTTTATTTTCTCTGGAGAAATTAGAATTGAAGTGTGTTCTTTGGTAAAGTTCAGAAGAGAACTTGAACTTTCCTTCACTTCGTTGAGAAAATTTTAAATTGAACTAGAACTTTTTATCTTCCATGAAAATATTTCACAAGTATGGTATTACTTTTTCTATCTTCCACCGAAAAATTTAGAATTGAACTTTAAATTTCTTTATGTCTTTGTGAAATAAGGAAGTGAAGTGGAAGATTTTTATTTTCTCTGTGAAATTAGAATTGAATTGTGTTCTTTGGTAAAATTCAGAAGAGAACTTGAATTCTTCTTCAGTTCGTTGAGAAAATTTTAAATTGAACTAGAACTTTTTATCTTCCGGGAAAATATTCACACGTATGGTATTACTTTTTCTATCTTCCACCGAAAAATTTAGAATTGAAATTTAATTTTTTTATTGGGGAAATTAGAATTGAATTGTGTTCTTTGGTAAAATTCAGACTAGAACTCGAGTATTCACGTTCAAAGCATAACTTTTTCCTAACTTCTATGAAAAAATTTGGAACAGAACTTTAAATTTCTTCATCTCTTTGAGAAAAAAATCTGAACTGAAGTGGAAATTTTTATATTATTTGGGAAAATAGATTTGATCAATAACTTATTTCATTTTCATTGAGAAAATTCAGAATCGAAGTTGAACTTTTCTTCTTCCGGGAAAATATTTGGAACAGAACTTTAATTTTTTTTCATCTCTTTGAGAAAGGTCGGAATTGAATTTAAGAAAATTTAGAATTAAAGTGAAACTTTTTATCTTCATGGAAAATAATCATAATCATAGTATAACTTTTTCTATCTTCTACGGAAAAATTTAGAAGTGTCCAACTCAGAAAAGTCCGAAATAGTAATTTACATATCCCAAATCATAATTTTCTGAAAGCATACACCAATGAAAGGCTAAGAAATCTAGCTCCGAAAAGCCTGAAATAGCAAACTACTCATCCCAAACTATTGGTTTCAGACAACAAACACCTATGATGGACTAAGAATCCTAGCTCTGAAAAGTCCAAATAGCAAACTACACATCCCAAATCATAACTTTCTGACAACACACACCTATGAAAGGCTAAGAAACCTAGCTAATAAAAGCCGGAAATAGCAAATTAACCATCCCAAATCATAAGTTTCAGACAGCACTCACCTATGAACGACTAAGAAATCCAGCTCGGAAAAGTAAAAAAATAGCAACCCACACATCCCAAATCATAGGTTTCAGACAACACATACCTATGAAAGACTAAGAAATCCAACTCAGAAAAGCCCGAAATAGTAATTTACATATTCCCAAATCATAGGTTTCAGACAACACTCACCTATGAACGGCTAAGAAACCTAGCTCAGAAAAGTCAAAAATAGCAAACTAGTCATCTCAAACTATAGGTTTCAGACAACAAACACCTATGAAAGGCTAAGAAATCCAGCTCAGAAAAGTCAAAAGTAGCAATCCACCCATCCCAAATCATAGGTTTCAGACAACACACACCAACGAAAGACTAAGAAATCTAGCTTAGAAAAGCCCGAAATAGTAATTAACATATCCCAAATCATAGGTTTCAGACAACATTCACCTATGAAAGACTAAGAAACCTTAGCTCAGAAAAGCCTGAAATAGCAAACTACTCATCCCAACCTAGAAGTTTCAGACAACAAACGCCTATGATGGACTAAGAATCATAGCTCTGAAAAGTCCAAATAGCAAACTACACATCCCAAATCTTAATTTTCTGACAACACATACCTATGAAAGGCTAAGAAATCTAGCTCAGAAAAGACAAAAATAGCAAACCACTCATCCCAATCATAGGTTTCAGTCAACACACACCTATGAAAGGCTAATAAATGCAGCTAAGAAAAGTCAAAAATAGCAAACTACATATCCCAAATCATAGGTTTCAGTCAACACACACCAACGAAAGACTAAGAAACCTAGCTCAGAAAGGTCAAAAATAGCAAACTACTCATCCCAAACTATTGGTTTCAGACAACATTCACCTACGAAATACTAGGAAACCTTAGCTCAGAAAAGCCTGAAATAGCAAACTACATATCCCAAATCATAATTTTCTGACAACACTTACCTATGAAAGGCTAAGAAACCTAGCTCAGAAAAGTCAAAATAGCAAACTACACATCCCAAATCATAGGTTTCAGTCAACACACACCTAGGAAAGGCTCAGAAATCCAGCTCAGAAAAGTCCAAAAAGCAAACCACTCATCCCAAATCATAGGTTTCAGACACCACACACCTATGAAAGACTAAGAAATCCAACTCAGAAAAGCCCGAAATAGTAATTTACATATCCCAAATCATAAGTTTCAGACAACATTCACCTACGAAATACTAAGAAACCTTAGCTCAGAAAAGTCTGAAATAGCCAACTACTCATCCCAAACTCGAAGTTTCAGACAACAAACACCTATGAGTGACTAAGAATCCTAGCTCTGAAAAGTCCAAAAAGCAAACTACACCTCCCAAATCATAATTTTCTGAAAGCACACACCTATGAAAGGCTAAGAAATCTAGCTCAGAAAAGTCAAAAATAGCAAATTAACCATCCCAAATCATAGGTTTCAGTCAACACACGCCTACGAAAGGCTAAGAAATCCAGCTCAGAAAAGTCAAAAAATAGCAACCCACACATCCCAAATCATAGGTTTCAGACACCACACACCTACGAAAGACTAAGAAATCTGGTTATGAAAAGTCGGAAATAGCAAATTACATATCCCAAATCATAAGTTTCAGTCAACACACACCTACGAAAGGCTAAGAAACCTAGCTCATAAAAGCCTGAAATAGCAAACTACTCATCCCAAACTATTGATTTCAGACAACATTCACCTACGAAATACTAGGAAACCTTAGCTCAGAAAAGCCTGAAATAGCAAACTACACATCCCAAATCATAATTTTCTGACAACACACACCTATGAAAGGCTAAGAAACCTAGCTCAGAAAAGTCAAAAATAGCAATCCACACAATCCAAATCATAGGTCTACGAAAGACTAAGGAATCTGGCTATGAAAAGTCAAAAAATAACAACCCACACAATCCTAATCATAGGTTTCAGACAACACACACCTACGAAAGGCTATGAAATCCAGCTCAGAAAAGTCAAAAAATAGCAATCCACACAATCCAAATCATAGGTCTACGAAAGACTAAGGAATCTGGCTATGAAAAGTCAAAAAATAACAACCCACACAATCCTAATCATAGGTTTCAGACAACACACACCTACGAAATACTAAGAAATCTGGCTATGAAAAGCCTGAAATAGCAAACTACTCATCCCAAACTATAGGCTTCAGACAACAAACACCTATGAGGGACTAAGAATCCTAGCTCTGAAAAGTCCAAAATGCAAACTACAAATCCCAAATCATAATTTTCTGACAGCACACACATATGAAAGGCTAAGAAACCTAGCTCAGAAAAGTCAAAAATAGCAAATTAACCATCCCAAATCATAAGTTTCAGACAACACACACCTATGAACGGCTAAGAAATCCAGCTCAGAAAAGTCAAAAATAGCAATCCACCCATCCCAAATCATAGGTTTCAGACAACAAACACCAACGAAAGACTAAGAAATCTAGCTTAGAAAAGCCCGAAATAGCAAACTACTCATCCCAAACTATAGGCTTCAGACAACATTCACCTACGAAATACTAGGAAACCTTAGCTCAGAAAAGCCTGAAATGGCAAACTATTCATCCCAAACTAGAAGTTTCAGACAACAAACGCCTATGAGAGACTAAGAATCATAGCTCTGAAAAGTCCAACTTGCAAACTACACATCCCAAATCATAATTTTCTGACAGCACTCACCTATGAAAGGCTAAGAAATCCAGCTCAGAAAAGTCAAAAATTGCAATCCATCCATCCCAAATCATAGGTTTCAGACAACACACACCAACGAAAGACTAAGAAATATAGCTCAGAAAAGTCCGAAATAGTAATTTACATATCCCAAATCATAAGTTTCAGACAATACACATCAACGAAAGACGGGGCTCGGGGAGAGCCTTTGAGGGTCTGTGGGACCCTTGAGGGCCGGGTGGTCCTTTGGGAGCTTGGGAGGACCTTTGAGGACCGGGCGCTTCCTTCGGGGTTGGGGTGGGGGGATCGGAACCCTTTGGGGTTGGGGTAGAGGACCTCACGACACTGTTCAAATGGAACTTGTGTATTATAACGACCTCAGAGTTTCACCCTCAAATCCTCTTCTAAAATCTCTTCAAAAATCATCTTTTAAAATGTCTCTAACTGTTTCGCCGAAATAATTCCCTAAAATAATAATTTGTTCTGAAAAGATATAATAAAGCCTTAAAAAAGTATTAAAATGGTGGCTCAGGAGCCTTTGGGGCGCCGGGGGCCCTTTGGGAATCCGGAGAACCTTTGAGGACCGGTGGGTTCCTTCGGGGTTGGGGTGGGGGGATCGGAACCCTTTGGGGTTGTGGTAGGGGACCTCACAACACTGTTCGAATGGAACTTGTGTATTATAACGACCACACTCAAAACCTCTTCTAAAATCATCTTTTAAATCATCTTTTAAAATGTCTCTAACTGTTTCGCCGAAATAATTCCATAACCTGTCTAAAACGGTTTCGCCCAAATAATCCCCTAAAAGTAATTTCTGTGTGTTCCTTTTGTTTTTTGGCATCCCTGAGCTGAGACATTTCAAATTTCTAGGAAACCCTTTCCTACGTTAATCTCTTCATCTCATAAATGTTCCTAGCTACACTATTAAGGTTTCGTTAGAATATCAATTTATCTCTCCGACTTAAAGCTCAGTGAAGCCGTATTTAAAAATAGAATTTCTATCTCTTTAGACTCCCGCATAATTCCAAGATAACAAGTGATGTCATTTATAATTCCTGACTCTAAAGATCAATGAAATCCTATTTCAAAATAGAATATTAATTTTTCTCTCTGACCTAAAGAACGTTTATCCCTCAGACCTAAGATTAAAGAAGCCATAATGTTTCTTAATTCCCCCTTCGTGAATCAATAATTTCCCCGCCGATTATGTAAATCAAGTTCTCAGGTTAGGTTCGCCTAAAGATCGAAGAAACCATAATGTTTCTTAATTCCCCCCTCGTGAATCAATAATTTCCCCGCTGATTATGTAAATCAAGTTCTCAGGTTAGGTTCGCCTAAAGATCAAAGAAACCATAATGTTTCTTAATTCCCCCTTCGTGAATCAATAATTTCCCCGTCGATTATGTAAATCAAGTTCTCAGGTTAGGTTAGCCAAACAATCACATAACATTCGCGTCGAGCATGTCCATTCTCACTGACAACGAACAGACATAAAACAGACATGAATTGCTGTTGACATCCATAAATGAGAGAAAGTTCCTGTTTTTTCATTCTCACTGACAACGAACATACATAAAACAGACATGAATTGCTGTTGACATCCATGAAAAACATCAAATAAATTGACCAACACCCATAACCATCCAAGAAAACAACCATCAAAGTGAGAAAATTCATGTTTTTTTAAGTGAGAAAAATACTGTTTTTCCATTCTCACTGACAACGAACAGACATAAAAACATGCATAAATTCGCGTACGTAGGCTAACCTAGCCTAACCTAACTTAACCTAACCTAACTTAATCTAACCTAACCTAATCATACACCTAACTTTTTGCATGTCTCTCACCTAACCTAAGCTAACCTAAGTGAAGCGTACGTAGGCTAACCTAACCTAACCTAATCTAACCTAACTTAATCTAGTCTAAACTAACCTAACCATACTCGCCGGAAAAGGTTAGGTTAACTTATCATGAGCACTCATGATAAGTTAACCTACCCTAACCTAACTTAAACATGTAGAAATGTTTCTATTTATTTATTAATATTTATTTATACCTAACCTAACCTATTGTTTTGAAGGTTAGATGACCGAGTTTGAACGATTGTCTTTAATAATAGAACGAGTCACTCATTTTCTAATTTAAAAATTTGATGGGTAAATCCATAAGACAAAGGAGCTAAAATTTAATTTAAAATTAGAAAAGAACTTTAGATTTTTCAACTCTTTGAGAAAAAAAAACCAGAACTGAATTGGAGCCTTTTTATTTTCTTGGAAAAATTAGAAGAGAACTTTGAATTTTTTATGTCTTTGGGGAATTAAGAACTGAAGTGGAAGCTTTTTTCATTTTCATTGGTAAAATTCAGAATTGAGCTAACTTTTTTCACTTCTTTAAGAAAATTCAGAAGTGAACTTGAACATTTTGCACTTCTTCGAGAAAACTCAGAATTAAAGTGATGCTCCTTATTTTTATGTCGAATATTCAAATCAATGTATAACTTTTTCTATCTTCTATGAAAAATTTGGAACAGAACTTTAAATTTTTCATCTCTTTGCAAAAAATCGGTAGTGAACTTAAGAAAATTAGAATTAAAGTGAAACTTTTTATCTTCACTGGAAAATAATCACAATCATAGTATAACTTTTCCTATCTTCTACAGAAAAATTTAGAACTGAACTTTAAATTTTTTATGTCTTTGAGAAATTAAGAACTGAAGTGGAAGGTTTTTTTCATTTTCATTGGTAAAATTCAGAATTGAGTTAACTTTTTTCTCTTCTTTAAGAAAATTCAGAAGAGAACTTGAACAATTTGCACTTCTTCGAGAAAACTCAGAATTAAAGTGGAGTTCCTTATCTTCATGTTGAATATTCACAATCAATGTCTAACTTTTTCTATCTTCTATGAAAAATTTGGAACAGAACTTTAAATTTTTCATCTCTTTGAGAAAAATCAGAACTGAATTTAAGAAAAATTATAAACAAAGTGAAACTTTTGATCTTCATGGAAAACAATCGCAGTCATAGTATTACTTTTTCTATCTTCCATCTAAAAATTTAGAATAGAACTTTAAATTTCTTTATTTCTTTGGGGAACTTAAAACTGAAGTGGAAGATTTTTATTTTCTCTGGAGAAATTAGAATTGAAGTGTGTTCTTTGGTAAAGTTCAGAAGAGAACTTGAACTTTTCTTCACTTCGTTGAGAAAATTTTAAATTGAACTAGAACTTTTTATCTTCCGGGAAAATATTCACAAGTATGGTATTACTTTTTCTATCTTCCACCGAAAAATTTAGAATTGAACTTTAAATTTCTTTATGTCTTTTGTGAAATAATGAACTGAAGTGGAAGATTTTTACTTTCTCTGTAGAAATTAGAATTGAATTGTCTTCTTTGGTAAAATTCAGTAGAGAACTTGAACTTTTCTTCACTTGAACTTTCTCAAAAATAGAAATGATCAATGACTAATTTCTTTTTCATTGAGAAAATTCAGAAGAGAACTTGAACTTTCCTTCACTTCGTTGAGAAAATTTTAAATTGAATTAGAACTTTTTATCTTCCGTGAAAATAATCACAAGTATGGTATTAATTTTTCTATCTCCCACCGAAAAATTTAGAATTGAACTTTAAATTTCTTTATGTCTTTGTGAAATAAAGAACTGAAGTGGAAGATTTTTGTTTTCTCTGGAGAAATTAGAATTGAATTGTGTTCTTTGGTAAAATTCCGAAGAGAAATTGAACTTTTTTATCTTCAGTGAAAAATTTGGAACAGTATTTTAAATTTTTCATCTCTTCAAGTCAGATCTGAACTAAAGTGGAAAATTTTTATATTATTTGGAAAAATAGAAATGATCAATGACTAATTTCTTTTTCATTGAGAAAATTCAGAAGAGAACTTGAACTTTCCTTCACTTCGTTGAGAAAATTTTAAATTGAACTAGAACTTTTTATCTTCCATGAAAATATTTCACAAGTATGGTATTACTTTTTCTATCTTCCACCGAAAAATTTAGAATTGAACTTTAAATTTCTTTATGTCTTTGTGAAATAAGGAAGTGAAGTGGAAGATTTTTATTTTCTCAGTGAAATTAGAATTGAATTGTGTTCTTTGGTAAAATTCAGAAGAGAACTTGAATTCTTCTTCACTTCGTTGAGAAAATTTTAAATTGAACTAGAACTTTTTATCTTCCGGGAAAATATTCACACGTATGGTATTACTTTTTCTATCTTCCACCGAAAAATTTAGAATTGAACTTTAAAATTTTTATTGGGGAAATTAGAATTGAATTGTGTTCTTTGGTAAAATTCAGACTAGAACTCGAATATTCACGTTCAAAGTATAACTTTTTCCTATCTTCTATGAAAAAATTTGGAACAGAACTTTAAATTTCTTCATCTCTTTGAGAAAAAAATCTGAACTGAAGTGGAAATTTTTATATTATTTTGGGAAAATAGATTTGATCAATAACTTATTTCATTTTCAGTGAGAAAATTCAGAATCGAAGTTGAACTTTTCTTCTTCCGGGAAAATATTTGGAACAGAACTTTAATTTTTTTTCATCTCTTTGAGAAAGGTCGGAATTGAATTTAAGAAAATTTAGAATTAAAGTGAAACTTTTTATCTTCATGGAAAATAATCATAATCATAGTATAACTTTTCCTATCTTCTACGGAAAAATTTAGAAGTGTCCAACTCAGAAAAGTCAAAAATAGTAATTTACATATCCCAAATCATAATTTTCTGAAAGCATTAACCAATGAAAGGCTAAGAAATCTAGCTCCGAAAAGCGTGAAATAGCAAACTACTCATCCCAAACTATTGGTTTCAGACAACAAACACCTATGATGGACTAAGAATCCTAGCTCTGAAAAGTCCAAATAGCAAACTACACATCCCAAATCATAATTTTCTGACAACACACACCTATGAAAGGCTAAGAAACCTAGCTAATAAAAGCCGGAAATAGCAAATTAACCATCCCAAATCATAAGTTTCAGACAGCACTCACCTATGAACGACTAAGAAATCCAGCTCGGAAAAGTAAAAAAATAGCAACCCACACATCCCAAATCATAGGTTTCAGACAACACATACCTATGAAAGACTAAGAAATCCAACTCAGAAAAGCCCGAAATAGTAATTTACATATTCCCAAATCATAGGTTTCAGACAACACTCACCTATGAATGGCTAAGAAACCTAGCTCAGAAAAGTCAAAAATAGCAAACTAGTCATCTCAAACTATAGTTTTCAGACAACAAACACCTATGAAAGGCTAAGAAATCCAGCTCAGAAAAGTCAAAAGTAGCAATCCACCCATCCCAAATCATAGGTTTCAGACAACACACACCAACGAAAGACTAAGAAATCTAGCTTAGAAAAGCCCGAAATAGTAATTAACATATCCCAAATCATAGGTTTCAGACAACATTCACCTATGAAAGACTAAGAAACCTTAGCTCAGAAAAGCCTGAAATAGCAAACTACTCATCCCAAACTAGAAGTTTCAGACAACAAACGCCTATGATGGACTAAGAATCATAGCTCTGAATAGTCCAAATAGCAAACTACACATCCCAAATCTTAATTTTCTGACAACACATACCTATGAAAGGCTAAGAAATCTAGCTCAGAAAAGACAAAAATAGCAAACCACTCATCCCAATCATAGGTTTCAGTCAACACACACCTATGAAAGGCTAATAAATGCAGCTCAGAAAAGTCAAAAATAGCAAACTACATATCCCAAATCATAGGTTTCAGTCAACACACACCAACGAAAGACTAAGAAACCTAGCTCAGAAAGGTCAAAAATAGCAAACTACTCATCCCAAACTATTGGTTTCAGACAACATTCACCTACGAAATACTAGGAAACCTTAGCTCAGAAAAGCCTGAAATAGAAAACTACATATCCCAAATCATAATTTTCTGACAACACTTACCTATGAAAGGCTAAGAAACCTAGCTCAGAAAAGTCAAAATAGCAAACTACACATCCCAAATCATAGGTTTCAGTCAACACACACCTAGGAAAGGCTCAGAAATCCAGCTCAGAAAAGTCCAAAAAGCAAACCACTCATCCCAAATCATAGGTTTCAGACACCACACACCTATGAAAGACTAAGAAATCCAACTCAGAAAAGCCCGAAATAGTAATTTACATATTCCCAAATCATAAGTTTCAGACAACATTCACCTACGAAATACTAAGAAACCTTAGCTCAGAAAAGTCTGAAATAGCCAACTACTCATCCCAAACTCTAAGTTTCAGACAACAAACACCTATGAGTGACTAAGAATCCTAGCTCTGAAAAGTCCAAAAACCAAACTACACCTCCCAAATCATAATTTTCTGAAAGCACACACCTATGAAAGGCTAAGAAATCTAGCTCAGAAAAGTCAAAAATAGCAAATTAACCATCCCAAATCATAGGTTTCAGTCAACACACGCCTACGAAAGGCTAAGAAATCCAGCTCAGAAAAGTAAAAAAATAGCAACCCACACATCCCAAATCATAGGTTTCAGACACCACACACCTACGAAAGACTAAGAAATCTGGTTATGAAAAGTCGGAAATAGCAAATTACATATCCCAAATCATAAGTTTCAGTCAACACACACCTACGAAAGGCTAAGAAACCTAGCTCATAAAAGCCTGAAATAGCAAACTACTCATCCCAAACTATTGATTTCAGACAACATTCACCTACGAAATACTAGGAAACCTTAGCTCAGAAAAGCCTGAAATAGCAAACTACACATCCCAAATCATAATTTTCTGACAACACACACCTATGAAAGGCTAAGAAACCTAGCTCAGAAAAGTCAAAAATAGCAAATTAACCATCCCAAATCATAGGTTTCAGACAACACTCACCTATGAACGGCTAAGAAATCCAGCTCTGAAAAGTCCAAAAAGCAAACCACTCATCCCAAATCATAGGTTTCAGTCAACACATCCCTACGAAAGGCTATGAAATCCAGCTCAGAAAAGTCAAAAAATAGCAATCCACACAATCCAAATCATAGGTTTCAGAAAACACACACCTACGAAATACTAAGAAATCTGGCTATGAAAAGCCTGAAATAGCAAACTACTCATCCCAAACTATAGGCTTCAGACAACAAACACCTATGAGGGACTCAGAATCCTAACCCCTCCCCCCACAACCAGAAGAAATCCCCCCTGAAAACGTCTGTATACTTCCCAATAACCAATACTATACATAAACATTGGGTAAAGTTCATAACTTTCAGCCCTTCCCCCGGGGACTTTAGGGGATTAAGTCATCCTAAAAGACAAAGTTATTATATTTCCGACCATTCTTAACCAAATGGCTATCTAAAAAATTTTATCGGGTGACTTAGGGGAAAAAATGAGCGTGGGAGGGGGCCTCGTTGTCCTCCTTTTTTTGGTCACTTAAATCAGGCACTAGAACTTTTAATTTCCGTTCGAATGAGCCCTCCTACGATATCCTAGGACAACTGGGTCGATACGATCACCCCTGAAAAAATAAAAAATAAAAAAAAATAAATAAACACGCATCCGTGATCTTTCTTCTAGCAAAAAAACACAAAATTCCACATTTTTGCAGATAGGAGTTTGAAACCTCTACAGTAGGGTTCTCTGATACGTTGAATATGATGGTGCGATTTTCCTTAAGGTTCTATAGCTTTTAAGGGGAGTTTCCCCCTTTTTCGAAAATCAGGCAAATTTTCTCAGGCGCGTAACTTTTGATGGGTAAGACTGAAATCAGCATAAAAATATGATTCTTTTGATGTATCTATTGCTATTAAAATTCCGTTTTTTAGAGTTTTTGTTACTATCGAACCGGGTCGCTCCTTACTTACAGTTCGTTACCACGAACTGTTTGATAATCAGAAGTAAGCAACGGAATCTTTGGGACCATGTTCCTAAGAAATCTCAATTCTCTTAACATTTGTCTTGTATTTATACTGGCTTCTTATTTCAAATTTGCCCCCCTCCCTTCCCCGTTTTGCATACGTACTTCGCTGAAGCATAGGCTTTCCGAAGTTGAAGGGCCTATTTAGATCTTTTTTTATGACTAGATTATTTCATTTTACTGACCCACTGAGTGGTGAGAAAATAAAATAACTTTCGACTTCACAAAAAGTTTAAAAAATGAACTGAAGACAAAACTCGTTGTAGCCCATGCTTGAAATATTGAGTCTTGTTTTTTATAGTTATTTGCTTGAGAAAGTGCATAATAGAATATAAAATAAATTAACTTATTGAATAAGTAATGTTTATCAGTGAGTTTTATTAGAAAGCGGAAAAAGCTACTTGGTTGGAATTGGGATCCCTCAAGAGTTTTATTAAACAATTGTAGTCTCAAAGAAAATCCCTTGTCATGCAAATGAAAAACCATGCAAATTCTATATTCTAGGCCCAAGAGCTAATTGACGAACTTTACAAGAAAGCTGAGCATATTTTGGCTTTTTGATTTGAACAATGGTAGCGGGTGCAGTCTTGTATGATTGAAAGACTATAAACCCAACACCTTATATTCTTCAAATACCATGACCAAAAGAGCTGCTCGAACCCTACTGATGGTCGTAAATATTGAGAGTCTGGCATCCCATGTGGCAAAACACGATGGGAAATAGATAAACATTCGTTATTCCAACAAAAAAGAATGAAATATATAAAAAAATTATGTTCGTGGGCGACAATTTTCTGAAATATCTTGAACATGATTAAAATTAGCCAAAATTAGCTTAGAATAACATTTTTCTTGAGATAAAAGTAAAGAACGACATAAAAACTAAAAACAGAAATAATCCTGTATATGAGGGGGGAGGAGGCTGCTACCATTCGAAACACCCTGCTCTTTACGCTAGAGTGTGACTTTTTTTTAATACTCCAGGAGCGAATGCTGTAAGATAAGAGCGATCTTATAAATTCTTTTTTTTTAATATTATTATGGCTCTATGAGGTTGAGACTATATTGCACTCCAACATGTGTCACTTATCAAATTCTTGCATAAAGAGGGGTGGGGAGATGAAGTGGTGCTGCTACCTCATATATGGGATGCTTTCTGTTCATTTTAAGTCTTACTATCTCTCTTTACTTTTTTTCGGAAGAACTTGTTTTTATAATTTACTTCAGCAATGTAACTACCTAAGCAAGTATTATTGATAACTGTAAAAAAAGAAGAAAAAAAGAAAAGTATTCAAGGAATCAGAACTGAGAATCCCGTGGTAAAAATATTTTGCCATGATTTATTCCTACTAACCCGTAGCAGCTAGTAAAGGAAAGGTAAACCTTATTGCATAGTAGGAAAACTGCTCAAACTTCAAGCAATAACTCGTTTCAAAGTAGACAAAAATTCAAATAAATGGATTATGATTGAAGAGAGCATCGTCTGGATTTGCACAGATAAATTATTAGCATATATGTAGTGACAAATCAGATCACAGCTGATATTAATATAAACATACATGGTTTACAAAACGTAAAAGAAAAACAAATTAATCTTCATCTGAATCAAGTGCAAGTATCTGTTCATTACTTTGAATCCGCTGCGAAAAAGAGGTCTCAAAACAACGCTTGAAGATCCGTTTCATTTTCTTAACAATGACTGACTGGCTTGGGGGTTCATGTCCATTTTCCATGGGGGCACCTTCAGAATTAGTAACAGATGTCGGGTATCTTTTCCTTTGGGAACGAGGGGTTTTCGCAGAGCTAATATTGATATTAGAAGCATTTAAAGCGTCACGAATAGGGGGTGGCGTTGGCTGAGTAACATTTGTTACATCCAGCGTCGCCAAAACGAAGTCCGCAGTGAATAAAGGTTCATAGTCCACACTTGCTACAATCGGATCGCCTGACGTTTCAAATCTTAAGTCGATAGAATAATTGGCTAATTCAGTGAACTGTAGTAACACTCGGAAATCTTTTAGATTGAAAGTTAAGTCCACACTTTGTTTGCATGTGTAATCAATAAATTCGTCTTTTGAGAGCGAAAGCTCGGTATGAATTGCTTTCCTAGGGTCTTGAATATCATCAACGTAGTTCTTCATTGCTATTTTAGTTGGCTCTAGCACCAAAGTCACTTCATCAATAGTGTTTCTGAAATTCAGCACAGCTTCACTAAAAGTTTTTGAACTGGCTCCAATGTGGAATGGCAG
>CM051256.1:46830718-46970718 GCA_027921565.1 Artemia sinica | reverse complement strand
GTTTTCTTTTTCTCTTTTTTTTTCTTTTTTTCATTACTCCGTTGTGTAACCTTGTGTTATTTATGATGGGAAATAAAAACCATTCATTCATTCATATATATATATATATATATATATATATATATATATATATATATATATATATATATATATATATATATATATATATATATATATATATTATATATATATATATATATATATATATATATATATATATATATATATATATATATATATATATATATATATATATATATATATATATATATATATATATATATATGTATATATATATATATATATATATATATATATATATATATATATATATATATATATATATATATATATATATATATATATATATATATATATATATATGTATATATATATATATATATATATATATATATATATATATATATATATATATATATATATATATATATTATATATATATATATATATATATATATATATATATACATATATATATATATATACATATATATATATATATATATATATATATATATATATATATATATATATATATATATATATATATATATATATATATCATAGGCAGCGCGCTAGCGCTGCCTAAGTAAAGAATGATGTGGGCACAATGTGTTTTTTTTTTTCTTCAGCCGGGCACTTCGTATCGAAGGAGTTGTCGTAGAAACTTCGAAAAGGACTCATTCGAATAGAAATTGGAGTGGCTAGTGCCCCTTTTAATAGTTGAATGTGATTGGAGGGCAACTAGCCCCCCCTCCCACGCACATCATTCCCCCAAACACATCCAATCAAAATTTTGAGATAACCATTTTGTTCAGCGTAGTTGATTTCCCGACAGAAAAAATGTTTTTGAGGAGGACACTCCCCCACAACCCTCGGGGCAAGGGTTTTAAGTTATGCCTTGAGGGCATATAAGAACGATGTTGGCACAATGTACTATGTATTATTTTTTCCTTTAGAGCAGGGCATTTCATATGGAAGGAGTCGTCGTAGAAACTTCAAAAGGGGCTCATTCGATTGAAAATTAAGAGTTCGAGCGCCCTTTTTAATAGTTTAAAGTGATTGGAGGGCAACTAGTCCCCCCCCCCACCCATCATTCCCCCAAACACATCCAATCAAAATTTTGAGATAGCCATTTTGTTCAGCGTAGTTGATATCCAGATAGAAAATATATTTTTGAGGAGGACACTCCCCCACAACCCTCAGGGCAAGGGTTTTAAGTTATGCCCTGGGGGCATATAAGGTTTTTATAGAAGACGTTGTCGTAGACACTTCAAAAAAGGCTCATTTGATTGGAAATTCAAAGGGCTAGTGCCCTTTTTAATAGTCGAAAGTGATTGGAGGGCAACTAGCCCCCCCCCCACGCCCATCATTTCCCCAAACACAACCAATAAAAATTTTGAGATAGCCATTTTGTTCAACGTAGTTGATTTCCAGATCGAAAATATGTTTTTGAGGAGGACACTCCCCCACAACCCTCGGGGCAAGGGTTTTAAGTTATGCCCTGGGGGCATATAAGGTTTTTATAGAAGACGTTGTCGTAGAAACTTCAAAACAAGCTCATTCGATTGGAAATTCGAAGGGTTAGTGCCTTTTTTAATTGTCGAAAGTTATTGGAGGGCAACTAGCCCCCCCCCCCCGCCCATCATTCCCCCAAGCACATCCAATCAAAATTTTGAGATAGCCATTTTGTTCAGCATAGTTGATTTCCAGATAGAAAACATGTTTTTGAGGAGGATACTCCCCCAGAGCCCTCAGGGCAAGGGTTTTAAGTTATGCTCTGGGGGCATATAAGGTTTTTATAGAAGGCGTTGTCGTAGAAACTTCAAAAAAGGCTCATTCGATTGGTAATTCAAACGGCTATTGCCCTTTTTAATAGTCGTAAGTGATTGGAGGGAAACTAGCCCCCCCCCACACCCATCATTCCCCCAAACACATTCAATAAAAATTTTGAGACAGCCATTTTGTTCAGCGTAGTTGATTTCCAGATAGAAAATATGTTTTTGAGGAGATCACTCCCCCACAACTCTCAGGGCAAGGGTTATAAGTTATGCCCTGGAGATATATAAGGTTTCTATTGAAATCTTTGTCCTAGAAACTTGAAAAAGGGCTCATTCTATTTGAAATTCAAAGGGCTAGTACCCTTTTTAATAGTCGAAAGTGATGTTGTTTGTGAAATTCAAAGGGCTAGTAACCTTTTTAATAGTCAAAAGTGATGTTGTCTGAAAAAATACAAATGAATGTGCATTGTCAGTTTATTATACATATACTGATATTTAGTAATCAAAACATTAATATTATTTGATTTATTGAGGTTATAAAAGTAAAAACATTTATATTTTTTTTTCAGTCAAGTGCAAATTTTGTTCTGGCCTTGGGAAAGTATAGGGGTTTTGCGCCCAACTTATGTTAATTTCTGCTTGTTTTGAGTTTGGCTCGGTTATTTATTGTAATTTCTGTTCGTTTTGGGTTTCATTTATTTATCGATGCTGATTTGTGGTAGTTTCACGCTTGGTAGATTATTTGATTTTATTTTTGCTCATTTTTTGTTTAATGGAGTTCTTTACTTTTCTTTGAAAAACTTATTTTGTGGAAAAAGTTTTTAAATTAATATGTCAAAAGGATCTGATTTTATGCTGTTCCAGATCTCAAGAAATTATTGATTCTAAATTTACCTATAAAAATTAGGTAGATGAAAAAATCTGTACAATTTTTGAACAATGAGCAAAATTCCCAAAAAGAGATGAGATCTTGATGAAAATTGTACCATAAAATTTAACCTGAACCCCAGGACAGAGATTTTAAGACCCATCAATATGGAAAGCACGCATTTTTTCCCAAACCAACGGTCAGGTACAAAAGTTTTTCTTTTTTTTAAGAGCGTTTTTAGCTTTCTCCGAAGTTACTAAAATTTTTAAACTTTGCATGTCCATCAGTGGGGAGGGTGGACCGAGCAAATTTTGTAGAGTGGAAAAGTTATGAAAAAAAAAATCCAAAAAAACATTAACTTTTTCCTGCTTGATTATTGTACGTGTCTCACATTATAAGCTAGAATGGGAAATACCTATGACTAGACTTTGATCCCACATTCTTCTCTTAAAAAAAATAAGCTGGGCATGAGGAGAGTATCAATCCCTGTATAACATGTACGGTAGACAAGCACTCAACCATCAGTTCTATTGTTTCATTGTTACAAGAGGACATAAATAACAAACCTAGTATCTGTTCCATCAAGCAATTCAAGGTGATTTTGTTGCAGCAATTACTTAAATCATGACGCAGGGCTGCAATCCTCCTATATGGATGTTTTTGGTCATGACAAATTGATTTTATGTCACGAAATGGAAGAAATCAGCCCTTTGCTGTGCCTTCATCTCTTTCGTCAATTAAGTTAGACATAAGCAATTTAAGTATCCATCCAGACTTCTTCAAACCCTTCTTCAAACGTCCTACTACCTCTAACTGGATGTGAGCACCCACTTAGCAAAGAAACAAAAGGAGGCAACACGAAAATATTACCTATGCTAAAGCACCCTTTTCTTTGGTTTCCAGTATCGCGGGGGGTGTGTAAACCTCCTATTTAAAGTAAGGCTTAAAAAGAGAATTAGAAATTTTCAATTTCAGTCCAAATGAAACTCCCCCTTTTTTAAAGGAAATTGAATTCTTAGAAAATTTTTATCAGCATACCTTTATTAAATGTTCCATAATATATGGCAACGCTGGCAGAGATAAGTTTACTTGTCTGTGAGTAATCAATAATTTTCTGATTTACCTGGTATTAGAAATACCCGACTTTCGTTTTTTGATCAAGAGGGTGAAAGATATACCTGTCGTGTTAAAGACAATCCATTTCTCGAAAATATATCACGATCCAATAGATTGCAGATTCAGATTTATCTCACCGGAAACACGCTTGGAATAAGTTTTGAATTTTGGCGGAATGCAGTGTTGTCAACTCATCCAAAACAACTACCAGATTTTTAACAAAAAAGTGAAAATGGCTACAAAACGCCAAAAACAGTCACCAACCAAGGGTACAGATAAATGCAAGGCATGTGATATAGGACTGAAAGACGATAGTTGCGCTCTTTTGTGTGACTCATGTGAAGCCTGGCTTTGTATTGAATGCATAGATATGACCGATAGTAGAGAGGGAGGTGCTACTCCCACGCGACACCCCTGCTGCCACCTACAACTTTTTTACATAGTTTAATGGGGACAGTGTCAATGACCTCTTTCTCCAAGGTCTCTTTCTCCAGGTGTGTTTTTGGCCAAGTGTCCGCTATGGGAGAATGTTATGATCTAGGAAAGAGTATTTGTTGTTTTTGGCACGCTAGGGGAGAATGTTATGATCTAGGAAAGAGTATTTGTTGTTGTTGTTTTTGGCCAAGTGCCCGCTAGGGAAGAATGTTATGATGTCAGGAAAGAGTATTTGTTGTTGTATGCTAGGGGAGAATGTTATGATCTAGGAAAGAGTATTTGTTGTTGTATGCTAGGGAAGAATGTTATGATCCAGAAATAGTATTTGTTTCCGGGCAAAGTTTAATAATGTCTGACAGGTACCGTCAATCATTAATCAAATTGTTTCCAGGCGAAGTTTAATAATGTCTGACAGGTGATGTCAAGATTGATTGATATGTCACGAAAGGGGAATTAATTTGTTGTTTCTAAGAGGAGTTATTGATTCATGAAAGGGGAATTAATTTGTTGTTTCTAAGGGGAATTATTGATTCACGAAAGGGGAATTAATTTGATATTTCTAAGGGGAAGGTGGGGAAGAGATATATTGATTGCGTAATCGAAGGGAGAGAATTCCCGAGAAATTGATTACATAATCAATAGAACCCTATAAGGAGCTCGTGACGGGAATCCATTTATGGGCATAGAATGACGTAATCAACTAGGACAAATGGATTTCTGAGAAATTGATTACATAATCGGTAGAACCCTATCAGAAGGTCATGACGGGAATTCATTTATGGGCATAGAATGACGTAATCGACTAAGACAATTGGATTTCTGAGAAATTGATTACATAATCGGTAGAACCCTATCAGGAGGTCCTGGCGGGAATCCATTTATGGGCATAGAATGACGTAATCAACTAGGACAAATGGATTTCTGAGAAATTGATTACATAATCGGTAGAACCCTATCAGAAGGGCATGACGGGAATTCATTTATGGGCATAGAATGACGTAATCGACTAAGACAAGCAAGTTACTTTCTTAATGTCCCTCCTAAACCCATTTTCCAACTTGAAGTACTTATCTTTTTCACCCACAACTATACTTTACAGCTTTTTGGATACCCCAACACCAAGAAATACTTTTCAAAAGGCATTTCAGAGCAAGTTCCTTTCTTTATGTCCCTCCTAAACCCATTTTCCAACTTCAAGTACTTATCTTTTTTACCCACACCTTAGTTATAGGTAAGAGTTTTAAGTTTTACCTTAGAGTCCTACCTTAGAGTTTTTGTTTGAGTTCTAGTTTGGTTTAGTTTTAGTTAAAAGTTTAGAGTTTTATAGCTTAGAGTCTTAGCTTAGAGTTTTTGTTAGTTCCAGTTTAGTTTAGTTTTAGTTAAGAGTTTAGAGTTTTTAGCTTAGAGTCCTAGCTTAGAGTTTTTGTTAGAGTTCTAGTTTAGTTTAGTTTTAGTTAAGAGTTTGGTGTTTTACCTTAGAGTCTTAGCTTAGAGTTTTAGTTAGAGTTCTAGTTTAGTTTAATTTTAGTTAAGACTTTGACGTTTTATCTTTGAGTTTTTGTTAGGGTTCTAGTTTATTTTAGTTTTAGTTAATAGTTTAGAGTTTTAGCTTAGAGTCTTAGCTTAGTTTTTGTTAGAGTTGAAGTTTAGTTTAGTAATAATTAAGAGTTTAGAGTTTTAGCTTAGAGTTTTTGTTAGAGTTCTAGTTTAGTTTAGATAAAGTTAAGAGTTTGGAGTTTTACCTTAGAGACTTAGCTTAGAGTTTTAGTTTAGTTTTAGTTAAGAGTTTAGAGTTTTTTAGCTTAGAATCTTAGCTTAGAGTTTTTGTTAGAGTTCTAGTTTAGTTTAATTTTAGTTAAGAGTTTGATTTTTCACCTTTGAGTTTCAGTTAGAGTTCTAGTTTAGTTTAATTTTAGTTAAGAGTTTGACGTTTTATCTTTGAGCTTTTGTTAGAGTTCTAGTTTATTTTAGTTTTAGTTAATAGTTTAGAGTTTTAGCTTAGAGTCTTAGCTTAGAGTTTTTGTTAGAGTTGAAGTTTAGTTTAGTAATAATTAAGAGTTTAGAGTTTTAGCTTAGAGTCTTAGCTTAGAGTTTTTGTTAGAGTTCTAGTTTAGTTTAGATAAAGTTAAGAGTTTAGAGTTTTTGTTAGAGTTCTAGTTTAGTTTAGTTTTAGTTAAGAGTTTGGTGTTTTACCTTAGAGTTTTAGTTAGAGTTCTAGTTTAGTTTAATTTTACTTAAGAGTATGACGTTTTATCTTTGAGTTTTTGTTAGGGTTCTAGTTTATTTTAGTTTTAGTTAATAGTTTAGAGTTTTAGCTTAGAGTCTTAGCTTAGAGTTTTTGTTAGAGTTGAAGTTTAGTTTAGTAATAATTAAGAGTTTAGAGTTTTAGCTTAGAGTCTTAGCTTAGAGTTTTTGTTAGAGTTCTAGTTTAGTTTAGATAAAGTTAACAGTATGGAGTTCTACCTTAGAGACTTAGCTTAGAGTTTTAGTTTAGTTTTAGTTAAGAGTTTAGAGTTTTTTAGCTTAGAATCTTAGCTTAGAGTTTTTGTTAGAGTTCTAGTTTAGTTTAATTTTAGTTAAGAGTTTGATTTTTCACCTTTGAGTTTCAGTTAGAGTTCTAGTTTAGTTTAATTTTAGTTAAGAGTTTGACGTTTTATCTTTGAGTTTTTGTTAGAGTTCTAGTTTATTTTAGTTTTAGTTAATAGTTTAGAGTTTTAGCTTAGAGTCTTAGCTTAGAGTTTTTGTTAGAGTTGAAGTTTAGTTTAGTAATAATTAAGAGTTTAGAGTTTTAGCTTAGAGTCTTAGCTTAGAGTTTTTGTTAGAGTTCTAGTTTAGTTTAGATAAAGTTAAGAGTTTAGAGTTTTTGTTAGAGTTCTAGTTTGGTTTAGTTTTAGTTAAAAGTTTAGAGTTTTTCAGCTTAGAGTCTTAGCTTAGAGTTTTTGTTAGCTCCAGTTTAGTTTAGTTTTAGTTAAGAGTTTTTAGCTTAGAGTCCTAGCTTAGAGTTTCTGTTGGAGTTCTAGTTTGGTTTAGTTTTAGTTAAAAGTTTAGAGTTTTTTAGCTTAGAGTCTTAGCTTAGAGTTTTTGTTAGAGTTCTAGTTTAGTTTTAGTTAAGAGTTTAGAGTTTTTAGCTTAGAGTCTTAGCTTAGAGTTTTATTCAGAGTTTTAGTTTAGTTTAGTTTTAGTTAAGAGTTTAGAGTCTTAGCTTAGAGTTTTTGTTAGAGTTCTAGTTTAGTTTAGTTTTAGTTAAGAGTTTGGTGTTTTATCTTAGAGTCTAAGCTTAGAGTTTTAGTTAGAGTTCTAGTTTAGTTTAATTTTAGTTAAGAGTTTGACGTTTTATCTTTGAGTTTTTGTTAGGGTTCTAGTTTATTTTAGTTTTAGTTAATAGCTTAGAGTCTTAGCTTATAGTTTTTGTTAGAGTTGAAGTTTAGTTTAGTAATAATTAAGAGTTTAGAGTTTTAGCTTAGAGTCTTAGCTTAGAGTTTTTGTTAGAGTTCTAGTTTAGTTTAGATAAAGTTAAGAGTTTGGAGTTTTACCTTAGAGACTTAGCTTAGAGTTTTAGCTACAGTTTTAGTTTAGTTTAGTTTTAGTTAAGAGTTTAGAGTTTTTAGCATAGAGTCTTAGCTTAGAGTTTTTGTTAGAGTTCTAGTTTAGTTTAGTTTTAGTTAAGAGTTTAGAGTTTTAGCTTAGAGTCTTAGCTTATTGTTTTTGTTGAAGTTCTAGTTTAGTTTGGTTTTAGTTAAGAGTTTAGAGTTTTAGCTTAGAGTCTTGGCTTAGACTTTTTGTTAAAGTTGAAGTTTAGTTTAGTAATAGTTAAGAGTTTAGAGTTTTAGCATAGAGTCGTAGCTTAGAGTTTTTGTTAGAGTTCTAGTTTAGTTTAGATATAGTTAAGAGTTTGGAGTTTTACCTTAGGGACTTAGCTTAGAGTTTTAGTTTAGTTTTAGTTAAGAGTTTAGAGTTTTTAGCTTAGAGTCTTAGCTTAGAGTTTTTGTTAGAGTTCTAGTTTAGTTTAGTTTTAATTAAGAGTTTAGAGTTTTTAGCTTAGAGTCTTAGCTTAGAGTTTTAGTTAGAGCTCTAGTTTAGTTTAGTTTTAGTTAAGAGTTTAGAGTTTTAACATAGAGCCTTAGCTTAGAGTTTTAGTTAGAGTTGAAGTTTAGTTTAGTTACAGTTAAGAATTTAGAGTTTTAGCTTAGAATCATAGCTTAGAGTTTTACTTAAAGTTGTAGTTTAGTTAAGTTTTAAATAAGAGTTTCGAGTTTTAGCTTAGAGTCTTACCTTAGAGTTTCGTTAGAGTTCTAGTTTAGTTTAGTTTTAGTTAAGAGTTTAGAGTTTTACCTTAGAGTCTTAGTTAGAGTTCTAGTTTAGTTTAGTTATAGTTAAGAATTTAGAGTTTTAGCTTAGAGTCATAGCTTAGAGTTTTGGTTAAAGTTATAGTTTAGTAAAGTTATAGTAAAGAGTTTGGAGTTTTACCTTAGAGTCATAGCTTAGAGTTTTAGTTAGAGTTCTGATTCAGTTTAGTTTTAGTTAAGAGTTTAGAGTTTTAGCTTAGAGTCTTAGCTTATAGTTTGTGTTAGAGTTCTAGTTTAGTTTAGTTATAGTTAAGAGTCTCGAGTTTTTAGCTTAGAGTCTTAGCTTAGAGTTTCTGTTAGTGTTCTAGTTTAGTTTACTTCTAGTTAAGAGTTTCGAGTTTTAGCTTAGAGTCTTAGCTTATAGTTTGTCTTAGAGTTCTAGTTTAGTTCAGCAATAGTTAGGAGTTTAGGGTTTTACCTTAGACTTAGAGTTTTAATTAGAGTTCTAGTTTAGTTTAGTTTTAGTTAAGAGTTTAGAGTTTTAGTTTAGAGTTTTAGTTTAGTTTTAGTTAAGAGTTTAGAGTTTTAGCTTAGAGTCTTAGCTTAGAGTTTTTGTTAGAGTTCTAGTTTAGTTTAGTTACAGTTAAGAGTTTCGAGTTTTTACCTTAGAGACTTAGCTCAGAGTTTTTGTTAGAGTTTTAGTTTAGTTTTAGTTAAGAGTTTAGTGTTTTTAGCTTAGAGTCTTAGTTTAGAGTTTTTGTTAAAGTTCTAGTTTAGTTTAGTTTTAGTTTAGAGTTTTAGCTTACACTTAGAGTTTTAATTAGAGTTCTAGTTTAGTTTAGTTTTAGTTAAGAGTTTAGAGTTTTTAGCTTAGAGTCTTAGCTTAGTTTTATTTAGAGTTCTAGTTTAGTTTAGTTTTAGTTAAGAGTTTAGAGTTTTACCATAGAGTCTTAGCTTAGAGTTTTAGTTAGAGTTAAAGTTTAGTTTAGTTACAGTTAAAATTTAGAGTTTTGGCTTAGAGTCATAGCTTAGAGTTTTACTTAAAGTTACAGTTTGGTTAAGTTTTAGTTAAGAGTTTCGAGTTTTAGCTGAGTCTTAGCTTAGAGTTTTTTTAGAGTCCTAGTTTAGTTTAGTTTTAGTTAAGAGTTTAGAGTTTTACCTTAGAGTCTTAGCTTAGAGTTTTTGTTAGAGTTCTAGTTTAGTTTAATTTTAGTTAAGAGTTTGATGTTTTACCTTTGAGTTTCAGTTAGAGTTCTAGTTTATTTTACTTTTAGTTAAGAGTTTGGTGTTTTACCATAGAGTCTTAGCTTAGAGTTTTAGTTAGAGTTCTAGTTTAGTTTAGTTTTAGTTAAGAGTTTAGAAATTTAGCTTAGAGTCTTAGCCTAGAGTTTTTGTTAGAGTTCTAGTTTATTTTAGTTTTAGTTAAGAGTTTAGAGTTTTTAGCTTAGAGTCTTAGCTTAGAGTTTTTGTTGAAGTTCTAGTTTAGTTTAGTTTTAGTTAATAGTTTAGAGTTTTAGCTTAGAGTCTTAGCTTAGAGTTTTTGTTAGAGTTGAACTTTAGTTTAGTAATAGTTAAGATTTTAGAGTTTTAGCTTAGAGTCCTAGCTTAGAGTTTTTGTTAGAGTTCTAGTTTAGTATAGATATAGTTAAGTGTTTGGAGTTTTACCCTCGAGACTTAGCTTAGAGTTTTAGTTTAGTTTAGTTTTAGTTAAGAGTTTAGAGTTTTTTAGCTTAGAGTTTTAGCTTAGAGTTTTTGTTAGAGTTCTAGTTTAGTTTAGTTTTAGTTAAGAGTTTGGTGTTTTACCTTAGAGTCATAGCTTAGATTTTTAGTTTAGTTTAGTTTTAGTTAAGAGTTTAGAGTTTTTTAGCTTTGAGTCTCAGCTTAGAGTTTTTGTTAGAGTTCTAGTTTAGTTTAGTTTTAGTTAAAAGTTTAGAGTTTTTAGCTTAGAGTCTTAGCTTAGAGTTTTTGTTGAAGCTCTAGTCTAGTTTAGTTTTAGTTAGGAGTTTTTAGTTTTAGCTTAGAGTCTTAGCTTAGAGTTTTTGTTAGAGTTTTAGTTTAGTTTACTTTTAGTTAAGAGTTTAGAAATTTAGCTTAGAGTCCTAGCCTAGAGTTTTTGTTAGAGTTCTAGTTTAATTTAGTTATAGTTAAGAATTTAGAGTTTTTAGCTTAGAGTCGTAGTTTAGAGTTTTTGTTAGAGTTTTAGTTTAGTTTAGTTAAGAGTTTAGAGTTTTATCATAGAGTCATAGCTTAGAGTTTTTGTTGAAGTTGAAGTTTAGTTTAGTCATAGTTAAGAATTTAGAGTTTTTAGCTTAGAGTCTTAGCTTAGAGTTTTAATTAGAGTTCTAGTTTAGTATAGGTTTAGTTAAGAGTTTAGAGTTTTATCTAAGATAAAACTCTAAACTCTCTAAGACTCTAAGATAAAACTCTAAACTCTTAACTAAAACTAAACTGAATCAGAACTCTAACTAAAACTCTAAGCTATGACTCTAAGGTAAAACTCTAAACTCTTTACTATAACTTTACTAAACTATAACTCTAACCAAAACTCTAAGCTATGACTCTAAGCTAAAACTCTAAATTCTTAACTATAACTAAACTAAACTAGAACTCTAACTAAAACTCTAACTAAGACTTTAAGGTAAAACTCTAAACTCTTAACTAAAACTAAACTAAACTAGAACTCTAACGAAACTCTAAGGTAAGACTCTAATCTAAAACTCGAAACTCTTATTTAAAACTTAACTAAACTACAACTTTAAGTAAAACTCTAAGCTATGATTCTAAGCTAAAACTCTAAATTCTTAACTGTAACTAAACTAAACTTCAACTCTAACTAAAACTCTAAGCTAAGGCTCTATGTTAAAACTCTAAACTCTTAACTAAAACTAAACTAGAGCTCTAACTAAAACTCTAAGCTAAGACTCTAAGCTAAAAACTCTAAACTCTTAATTAAAACTAAACTAAACTAGAACTCTAACAAAAACTCTAAGCTAAGACTCTAAGCTAAAAAACTCTAAACTCTTAACTAAAACTAAACTAAAACTCTAAGCTAAGTCCCTAAGGTAAAACTCCAAACTCTTAACTATATCTAAACTAAACTAGAATTCTAACAAAAACTCTAAGCTACGACTCTATGCTAAAACTCTAAACTCTTAACTATTACTAAACTAAACTTCAACTTTAACAAAAACTCTAAGCCAAGACTCTAAGCTAAAACTCTAAACTCTTAACTAAAACCAGACTAAACTAGAACTTCAACAAAAACAATAAGCTAAGACTCTAAGCTAAAACTCTAAACTCTTAACTAAAACTAAACTAAACTAGAACTTTAACAAAAACTCTAAGCTAAGACTCTATGCTATAAACTCTAAACTCTTAACTAAAACTAAACTAAACTAAAACTCTAGCTAAAACTCTAAGCTAAGTCTCTAAGGTAAAACTCCAAACTCTTAACTTTATCTAAACTAAACTAGAACTCTAACAAAAACTCTAAGCTAAGACTCTAAGCTAAAACTCTAAACTCTTAATTATTACTAAACTAAACTTCAACTCTAACAAAAACTCTAAGCTAAGACTCTAAGCTAAAACTCTAAACTATTAACTAAAACTAAAATAAACTAGAACCCTAACAAAAACTCAAAGATAAAACGTCAAACTCTTAACTAAAATTAAACTAAACTAGAACTCTCACTAAAACTCTAAGCTAAGACTCTAAGGTAAAACACCAAACTCTTAACTAAAACTAAACTAAATTAGAACTCTAACAAAAACTCTAAGCTAAGACTCTAAACTCTTAACTAAAACTAAACTAAACTAAAACTCTGAATAAAACTCTAAGCTAAGACTCTAAGCTAAAAACTCTAAACTCTTAACTAAAACTAAACTAAACTAGAACTCTAACAAAAACTCTAAGCTAAGACTCTAAGCTAAAAAAACTCTAAACTTTTAACTAAAACTAAATAAAACTAGAACTCTAACAAAAACTCTAAGCTAGGACTCTAAGCTAAAAACTCTAAACTCTTAACTATATCTAAACTAAACTAGAACTCTAACAAAAACTCTAAGCTAAGACTCTAAGCTAAAACTCTAAACTCTTAATTATTACTAAACTAAACTTCAACTCTAACAAAAACTCTAAGCTAAGACTCTAAGCTAAAACTCTAAACTATTAACTAAAACTAAAATAAACTAGAACTCTAACAAAAACTCAAAGATAAAACGTCAAACTCTTAACTAAAATTAAACTAAACTAGAACTCTAACTGAAACTCAAAGGTGAAAAATCAAACTCTTAACTAAAATTAAACTAAACTAGAACTCTAACAAAAACTCTAAGCTAAGATTCTAAGCTAAAAAACTCTAAACTCTTAACTAAAACTAAACTAAAACTCTAAGCTAAGTCTCTAAGGTAAAACTCCAAACTCTTAACTTTATCTAAACTAAACTAGAACTCTAACAAAAACTCTAAGCTAAGACTCTAAGCTAAAACTCTAAACTCTTAATTATTACTAAACTAAACTTCAACTCTAACAAAAACTCAAAGCTAAGACTCAAAGCTAAAACTCTAAACTATTAACTAAAACTAAAATAAACTAGAACCCTAACAAAACTCAAAGATAAACGTCAAACTCTTAACTAAAATTAAACTAAACTAGAACTCTAACTAAAACTCTAAGCTAAGATTCTAAGGTAAAACACCAAACTCTTAACTAAAACTAAACTAAACTAGAACTCTAACAAAAACTCTAAACTAAGACTCTAAACTCTTAACTAAAACTAAACTAAACTAAAACTCTGAATAAAACTCTAAGCTAAGACTCTAAGCTAAAAACTCTAAACTCTTAACTAAAACTAAACTAAACTAGAACTCTAACAAAAACTCTAAGCTAAGACTCTAAGCTAAAACTCTAAACTCTTAATTATTACTAAACTAAACTTCAACTCTAACAAAAACTCTAAGCTAGGACTCTAAGCTAAAAACTCTAAACTCTTAACTAAAACTAACTAAACTGGAACTAACAAAAACTCTAAGCTAAGACTCTAAGCTATAAAACTCTAAACTTTTAACTAAAACTAAACCAAACTAGAACTCAAACAAAAACTCTAAGGTAGGACTCTAAGGTAAAACTTAAAACTCTTACCTATAACTAAGGTGTGGGTGAAAAAGATAAGTACTTCAAGTTGGAAAATGGGTTTAGGAGGGACATAAAGAATGGAACTTGCTTTGAAATGCCTTTTGAAAAGTATTTCTTGGTGTTGGGGTATCCAAAAAGCTGTAAAGTATAGTTGTGGGTGAAAAAGATAAGTACTTCAAGTTGGAAAATGGGTTTAGGAGGGACATTAAGAAAGTAACTTGCTTGTCTTAGTCGATTACGTCATTCTATGCCCATAAATGAATTCCCGTCATGACCTTCTGATAGGGTTCTACCGATTATGTAATCAATTTCTCAGAAATCCATTTGTCCTAGTTGATTACGTCATTCTATGCCCATAAATGGATTCCCGTCAGGACCTCCTGATAGGGTTCTACCGATTATGTAATCAATTTCTCAGAAATCCAATTGTCTTAGTCGATTACGTCATTCTATGCCCATAAATGAATTCCCGTCATGCCCTTCTGATAGGGTTCTACCGATTATGTAATCAATTTCTCAGAAATCCATTTGTCCTAGTTGATTACGTCATTCTATGCCCATAAATGGATTCCCGTCAAGACCTCCTGATAGGGTTCTACCGATTATGTAATCAATTTCTCAGAAATCCAATTGTCTTAGTCGATTACGTCATTTTATGCCCATACATGAATTCCCGTCATGACCTTCTGATAGGGTTCTACCGATTATGTAATCAATTTCTCAGAAATCCATTTGTCCTAGTTGATTACGTCATTCTATGCCCATAAATGGATTCCCGTCAGGACCTCCTGATAGGGTTCTACCGATTATGTAATGAATTTCTCAGAAATCCAATTGTCTTAGTCGATTACGTCATTCTATGCCCATAAATGAATTCCCGTCATGACCTTCTGATAGGGTTCTACCGATTATGTAATCAATTTCTCAGAAATCCATTTGTCCTAGTTGATTACGTCATTCTATGCCCATAAATGGATTCCCGTCACGAGCTCCTTATAGGGTTCTATTGATTATGTAATCAATTTCTCGGGAATTCTCTCCCTTCGATTACGCAATCAATATATCACTTCCCCACCTTCCCCTTAGAAACATCAAATTAATTCCCCTTTCGTGAATCAATAATTCCCCTTAGAAACAACAAATTAATTCCCCTTTCGTGAATCAATAATTCCCCTTAGAAACAACAAATTAATTCCCCTTTCGTGACATATCAATCAATCTTGACATCACCTGTCAGACATTATTAAACTTCGCCTGGAAACAATTTGATTAATGATTGACAGTACCTGTCAGACATTATTAAACTTTGCCCGGAAAAAATACTATTTCTGGATCATAACATTCTTCCCTAGCATACAACAACAAATACACTTTCCTAGATCATAACATTCTCCCCTAGCATACAACAACAAATACTCTTTCCTGACATCATAACATTCTTCCCTAGCGGGCACTTGGCCAAAAACAACAACAACAAATACTCTTTCCTAGATCATAACATTCTCCCCTAGCGTGCCAAAAACAACAAATACTCTTTCCTAGATCATAACATTCTCCCATAGCGGACACTTGGCCAAAAACACACCTGGAGAAAGAGACCTTGGAGAAAGAGGTCATTGACACTGTCCCCATTAAACTATGTAAAAAAGCTGTAGGTGGCAGCAGGGGTGTCGCGTGGGAGTAGCACCTCCCTCTCTACTACCGATACGGAGTACCACTTATTTACAAAGATGACGCTTCGTCTTGGTTCGGTTTGGTGCTGTCCCGTTTGTAAACAGACTAGAGTTACTCAAAATAATCTCACTGCCACGGAAATAAAAGAAATTATCAAGAATGAAATCCGATCATCGTTCACGAGCATCGAGGAAAAGATTCAGGAAAAATTTGACAGGCTAATCAAGCCCCTGAGCGACAGAATTGCAAACGTTGAGAAAGATTTGGCTGAAAAGTGTTCAATAAATGATGCAAAAATACATGCCGTAAATCATGTGAAGACTGAGTTTGAAACGTTGAGCAAGAAACTCGAACAAGATATCAGTGGGAAATTAGCAGCCGAGAGTAACTTCAACGATTTTGTTACGAAGCAGAAAAATCTTATCGCGTTTGGACTTGCCGAAGATCCTAGTTGCGTTACAAGAAAACTGCAGAATGAAAAAGATTTAGGAATGATAAATGAACTTCTTCTTTAAAACTGTCCTTCAAAGTGTTCGTTTTCTGTTCGCGTTGGAAAGCCGGAACCCGGAAAGTGTCGTCCAATCAAACTAATGTTCCGCAGCCCCGTTGAAAGAGACACGGCATCGTTCTTCTTGTCAAACAATATAGTGAATATAAAAGTTGCGTTCCCGGGCTTCGGTTTCTCCCACGATCGTACAAACGCTGAGCTTGCACAGAAGAAAAAATATGACGCTCTGAAGCAACAACTCCACGAAAAGGAAGCCACAGGTGAATCTGGCTGGAAGATTCGAAACGGCAAATCAGGATTGGAGCTTGTGAAGATAAATCCTTTTCGTGGTGGAAACATGTAGTGAACTTTCTGTGCTTTATACGAACGCGGATTGCTTATCTTCAAAATTTGATGAATTTCTAGCTCTCATATCAGTCCGTAAGCCTCATGTCATCATTGTTACGGAATCTTTGCCTAAAAACTGCTCACAGCCGGAGGTGTATTTTCTGCAAGTGCTCGAGTATAACCTTGTTGTAAATAGTAACTATAAGCGTGATATTTTCGTGTATGTTCATACCTCACTGAAGTATTTGGAAGTTAATGAACCAGTTGCATCAAATATTAGTGAATGCTTAGTTATCGATGTGAAATTGCCCGGTTCCAAAAGCGCTGTTCGAATTTTCGCAGTTTATCGTAGTCCTAGTGTTAATGAAATGTCGATTTGTAATAATGAAAATATTTTGCAGTTTTTGTCTTCTGTTTCGTCTTTTAGTTCTAAGTTGTTAGTAGTTGGTGATTTTAATCTGCCTTGTATTGATTGGACGACTAACACAACACCGCTTTCAGATCAGTCGTTTGAGAATCGGTTCGTTCAAACTTTACAAGACCATTACTTGCACCAGCATATTCAAGACCCCACTCGTTTACGAGCTGATTCAAAACCTTCAGTGCTTGATCTTGTAATCACGAAATCCCCCGAGGATGTCAATAGTGTTGAATTTTTACCGCCACTAGGAAAAAGTGATCATGTAGTCTTGTCGATTTCTTTGAATTGTTCTTCAAATTTTGCTGAAACTCCTAAAGGTTCACCTAAATATGATTATGGTATGGCAAATTACGCTGCGTTTCGTGATTTTATTTCTTCTCTCTCTATCCCGGATGAGTTAAAACACTTCAATGCTACCGCTGATGTGTCTTTTGAATTTATTAGGCAGGCGCTGAAAGAAGGTCGAGATCGAGTGTTTACTAGTAGGCAGTACCAAAATAAAAGACAAACTCTTCCTCGGTATATTATCCAAATGCTCAAGGAAAAAGCTGATACATGGCGTGAACACGTAAAAATAAAAACCGCAGAATCGCGGTTATCATACAAGAAAGCGAGAAATAAAGCGACCAAGTTCCTGAGAATGAATCGCCGTGAGGTGGAGGCCGATGTGATTCCATCGGTCCACACTTGCCCAAAAAAATTCTGGAAGTATGTCAGAAGGAACCAAAACACACAGTCTCCATCATGCATTTCATTCGTAGACCCTGACACTCTTGCACACATAGACGGTAATCATTTAAAATCGCAACAATTCAACAAACTATTTGCTTCAGTTTTCACACAAACACAGGCAGTAACAGACCCTCAATTCGCTCCTCCGAATTTAATAAAAGAATTTGATGACTCGGATTTTACCTTTCAGCAGGTTTATCAGACACTTCAGAAACTAGATACAGGAAAGGCGCCCGACATCGACGGCTTTTCTAACAAGATGCTGCGTGAACTTGCGCCAGTTCTGGCAGAGCACTCACGTACCTATTTAATCTGTGCCTTTCGTCTGGAGTCTGTCCCTCAGCCTGGAAAAAGGCGGTCATTACGCCACTTTATAAGAATGGTTCCAAATCCCAATTTCATAACTACAGACCGATTTCGAATACGTCCATTTTTTCCCGAATTATGGAAAAAATCCTGGTCTGTAGAATACAGTCATACTTTGAAGAAAATAATATGTGGCATCCAGCCCAACACGGGTTTCGTAAGCGGTGCTCTTGTAATACACAGCTTCTGGAAGTCATCGGTGACTTTCACTCAATGGCGGATAGGGGGGTTTTGTTTGATTGCATTTACGTTGACTTTTCTAAGGCGTTCGACAAAATTTCTATCTCACTTCTGATTAAGAAGTGTCAACGATATGGGATTGGCTCTCGGACTGCTGCATGGATAACAGATTATCTAACACACAGAACCCAACAGGTTGTTGTAGGAGAAACCCTATCAGATTCCACACCTGTGATCAGTGGAGTTCCGCAGGGCAGTTGCCTAGGGCCTGTACTTTTCTGCATTTTTATTAACGATCTACCGTTTGTTGTTAATAATTCGACTGTAAAAATGTTCGCGGATGATGTGAAGCTGTACAGATCAGTACTGAATGAACAAGAGATTTCACTGCTCCAAAGTGACTTGGATGCTCTGCGTCCGTGGTGCATAGCAAACTGTATGTTCATTAACGAGACTAAGTGCAGTACTGTTCATTATCTTCGTAGACCTTCTCAACATTACCCTTACCTCCTTGATGGAAAACGAATTCCAAGCGTTGAGTATATTAGAGATCTTGGGGTTTGCTTCGATTCATGCCTGAAGTTTGATAAACATGTGTCGGAGATTACCCATTGGGCAAACCACCAACTGTTGCGCTTAAAGCGCACGTTCTCCAGATTTAACCTCCGTTCACTCATATCACTTTATGTTTCAACTGTCTGCCCAATACTTGAGTATTGCTCGTCAGTATGGTTTCCCCTTAACAAGAGACACCGAGCAAGGATTGAAAAAGTTCAACGTAGGGCAACTAAACTCGTACCATATCTGAGACATTTGCCATACCAGCAGAGAATGCAGAGACTACAGTTACCCAGTCTTCAGTTCAGGCGTGATAGAGGTGACCTAATAAATACATTCAGAATCGTTAAGAACATTGACAATATCACCCCATCTCACTTCTTCGCCTTCTCAGGATACAACACCACCTGTCAACACCAGCACAAAATTCACCCACCACGGCCACGTACGAGATTAGGTCAGAACTCACTGTCCAGCCGGGTGTGCAAACCGTGGAATGCACTTCCGTCAGAGACCGTTGATACTCTCACAATCCACACTTTCAAAACAAAACTAGCTTCTACGAATTTTCACAGTCGGTCCTTTCAAGATCCATTTTAAATGTGTTTTCATGCATATTTATAGGGAATTTCTGTTGTGTGTATATTTTGTAAAGTAAGATCTATCGTTGCCTTATTATGTTATTCCTTAGTGCGACAAGCTTTTTGTATAGCTTACCGCTGTCGGTATTAATAAATAAATAAATAAATAAATAATAGCTGCGTTTAATATATTCCAAGTTTCATTCTAAATTTTATGAATATCTGACTATTCACTTTTGCTACACAGTCTGTCATTTTCTCTTTTAGACAGAAGAGGAGATTTGTTGCACAAGTTTTTCAAAAGCAAGACATGCTGAAAATGAATAAAGAGAAGTGAACTTTGAAACGAATTTCAACCAACTGAACAAAGTCAGATTTCAAAGTCCAGCAGCATTAAATAGACTTAGGTTTATAATATAAGGTAACAATCAGTTTGTTTAATGAATAATTTTAGAAAATGAGGAAAGCCTGAAATTACCTAAGCTCTTTTGTTGAGAAGTGCCTTCTATTATGAAAAGTTCAATAGTGCTTTCAAACTGCTAATTGAAGCTTTTTGCACTAGCCCATGTAGGTTTCCTGCCAAAAAATTATGCCAAGTTGCAGTGTCTCTGTGGCCTCATCTCAATCTTATCTAAGATTTTTACTTAACTTAAGAAACTGATTAAATAGACTTAGAGACTACCTTTATATTGTTACAATTCAAAGTTTTTCACGAAAAAGAAAAAATCAATCTTTTCATACAAAAAGAGATATTATACAGAGTTAGTGACAAATGTAAATGTCGAAGGTTATTAGAAGATTAATAAAAAAAGAGTTGACCATCAGGATGATGATAAAAGATTTTTTTGTCTACCTGACATGGGATTCTAAAGATGATCTTAAATTCTTTTTTCTCTTTTCTCTAAATTTAACGCTCAAATTGTGGTTTATTACGTTCATTCTTTTACAGGTAAAATTTAAAAAAAAAACAAGCTTTTTCAACTGAAAGTAAGGAGCAACCTTAAAAATTAAAACGAGCAGACATTATTCCATACATGAGGGGGATTGTCCCCTCCTCATTCCTTTGCTCTTTACGCTATAGTTGTTTAGTACTTTTAAAGAGGTTTCTTATTCTATTTAAATGGACCTTGTGTTTCAGGAGTTGTTCTCAAAGAATTGGAACAAAAAGTCAAGCTTTAGCGGAAACAGAGAGGTGTTGATGAGGGGGCGATCCCTCTCATAAATGGAATAATTTCTGTTCGTCTCAAGATTCAATTTTACTCCTTACTCTCAGTTAAAAAAAATGCTTTCTTTTATTTAATTTCTGATCGTTTTTCAGATATAGGAAATCCAGCTCCCCTCCATGGGAAGTTCCCCTACATAAAATTTCTCCATGACAACGCCATCCTGGCTGAAATTACCCCCCGGAAAATTTCTTGAAGAAGATTCCGCCTGAAGAGTTTCATTTGAAAGACTTTAATTTCTAATCCTTTTTCAAATCATGCAGGAAATCCCCTTCTGTGAAAACTTTCTTCCAGGAATCTCCCCCCTTTCCAATAGATAGGTTGCTCCTGTAGAAAATTCCCACATGAAGAATTTCTCCTGCAAAAAATATCCTCATGGAAAATGTCTATCCAGGAAGATCTTCACATGGAACCCCCCCCCCCCCCCTCTACACTGCCCTAAATTAATTTTGGTCACTTGAAAAGAGCACCTGAATTTAATTTTGGTGCATTATCAGGGTAGCAACTAAAACGTTGAAAAGACCACATGATACTAATTGTATTTTACTAAGACATTTCCTTCCTTAGAGCTGCTACTCTGGAACTTTACCAATTTATTCAGTATTAGTTTTATTGGTTTTGACCATAATGTATCAGTGCCTTCTGAACATATGATTACTGAACATTCTACTAAGACATTTCCTTCCTTGGAGCTGCTACTCTGCAACTTTACCAATTTATTCAGTATTAGTTTTATTAGTTTTGACCATAATGTATCAGTGCCTACTGAACATATGACTACTGAACATTTTACTAAGACATTTCCTTCCTTAGAGCTGCTATTCTGCAACTTTACCAATTTATTCAGTATTAGTTTTATTGGTTTTGACCATAATGTATCAGTGCCTACTGAACATATGACTTTGAAATAGGATAAGATATCCAGTACTTGGACAGCTATTCACTATTTCAACACTTAAGTCACTGTAAAATCTCTATTATATCGCCCAGAAAATGGATTGTTTCATCATTGGATTGGTTTAGCTTTTCTGAATAAGAATATAATTTGCTTAAATATTTTATTGATAAATAATACTGAATATCACAAATGTACTGACAGTCAATAGTAGACCCTAATCTCAAGCACACATTTAAACCTTAAGCCTTGGAAAATGCAGTCCATCCAATCTTGGACACAAGGTCTTAAAGTTAGAGCAGATTGTCTAAATCATAGACAGCTATAATCCAAGACAAGTGTTGTGAAGCAGAATAACTGTATATAAAAAGCCTAGGCTATGTGGGTAGCTTTTGGCTAAATTTAAATGCTGGAAAACAAAGTCTTCTAAGATTATACCCTAATTGCCTCAAATCAAAGCTTGGAGCAAATTCAGGATTTAAATTTTTGCTAAGCTCCATGATGAAATTTGTAAAAGTGATTTTCTTATTGACTGCATATTGCTTCCTAGCTCAGGATTTAGCTACTTCCCAGTGAAACAGAAACTCTTGATGTATCCGCATTTTGTCAATTTTGAACTTATGTGTTTGAGTTGATTAAGCAGATACTGTGTCTTCTGAAAGCTAGTTTGATAACTCTCTGGTTGAAGAAGTGGCTTCTTTGTCTAGTAAAACCATGTTGTTTTGAAATTTTCTTTGAATGTTCTCTAGTCATTTGATTCAAGGGACAGGCAAATAGAGAAGAACAAGTATTTTCGGATACAAGTTTATGGGCAAGAATTATACCTTCTTGCTTTCTTCTATATGTTAGTGTGACGAGTTTCAGATGATGTAGATGTTCTTCATAAGACATTTGCTGCAATCCACTGGTCACCTTAGTTGCTCTATGCTGTACTTTTTCCAGGACTTCTTTGTCTTTTCTGAAAAAAAGGGACTGCCAAAAAATGCCAGCCTCAAGCCATGGTCTAACCAGTGTCTTCTACTATTTCTTAAACACTCTAGGATATCAGCTGGAGATTATTCTTTTGATAATGGCAAGGGATTGAAAGACAGGTGATGACACAGTCTTGGCATGAATACTGAGATTCAATCTGTCATCAACAATGACTCCAAATCTCTTTCTTCAGAGACTGCAGAAACAAGATTCCTTGGCTGAAATACTGCTGGTATTGATTATGTTTACTAAAGTGAAGCACATAACATTTACCAATATTGAAGGCAAGGGGCCATGTATCAGACCAATTACCAAGACTGTTGAGATCAAACTTGATATATTGTAGATCAGAAGCTGTGGCAGCTTTACCTGCTAATTTAGAATCATCTGCACAAATAGTGAAGAGATTAAACAGAGCATTTAGCACATCATTTATATAGAAGTTAAAACTGACTTGTTCAAAGAATAGTACCATGAGAGAACACCACTTAAGCTGATTTATAATCAAAAGATGTTTTTAACCCATTTCTAATCCAAAAAATAAGGAATTAGGTGGCGCTTTAGGGTCCATTTAGGGGCCTTAAATTGAATTTATAAGCAAAATGAGAAAGAGCATAGAAAAGGCATGAAGTTTGTGTTCACCTTGTCTCTATGTTAATAAAGGACATAAATCCAAAGTTTTTCCCCCAAAAAACTCAAGGTAAATTTCTAGTCTATGGGCTTTTCACTTTCTTGGGAATTTGTTGAGCTAGGTGAATGAAACTCAGGAATGCATCAAGAGCCTTAATGATCTCCTGAGATGATACTTTGAAGCACCTACATTTACCTTTTCTCTCTTCCAGGGAGATTGACATTAGACAACCTTTAATACACTTATTGTTGTAAAACTGCAACCTTGCAAAGTAAATCTTCAGCTCTAATAAGCCACAAGGAAAGTGACTAGAGCATTATACCTTTTCTCAATCCCAATTTACAAGGTTTTAAAGATCTACCTTAAATTATAACTGCCACCAAGATAAGGGGGTGATGACCTTCTGTAGATACTTTACTGGTGGTGGTATGTAAACTTCAGTTGATGCTTGAGTTTCAATTCAGCTTCCAATCAACACTGGCCAATCTTTGTTGACCCCAACTTTGAACATATGTAGAATGGCTACCTGTACTGTTTTTTTCTGTCATCCCACTCCACAGTGGAAAAAGTCTAACACCAAAAATGTTTTGCTGCTCTCTTCTTTGAGACCAAGGCAGATGGGTTTTACAGCTGTGGCTCCCAGAACAGCTCATGGGAAGAGTGGTAAATAATTCTGTCACTATCCTGGAGTTCAACAGCTTTTGAGTAGCTACCACATCACCCCTCTTTCATTGATATGACAGGTGTATGATATACATTATGCAGAGTATAATGCAAGTGAGGACAACTTTTGTTGCCCATCTCAGTACACTCCCTCAAACCTTAGCATTCATTTTGTACTGTAGGTATTGTGCTAACATGCTGAACTCAAGGTGAGGGCAGACAAGGGCTTTATACATTTTCTTTACCACACTCAGTTTTCTTGTGATGAATATGCACTTAATAAGCCTAATGGGCTAGGTTAGATACCTGTCCTCATGCATGGCTCTGATATTTCAGCTCATTATCAATTATAACATACATATCCAACATACAATATACATATAACATATCATAATGTAAAATTATATAACATATCTTTGTCTTTCTCTTCACTTACTGCTTCTAGCTGTTCACCTCTAATATAATAAGTATCCTGAGGATGGTTGTGTCCAAGATGCAAAACCTTGCATTTTGAACTATTCAATTCCAAGGCTCAGATTCTCAATCATGTTCCTAGTCTATCCAAAACTTATTTTAGATGAAAAATCCCCTCTACCAAAAAGTTAAGAATTGTCACCATATAATGTAAGTGGGTCATTCAGGTTAGTTGTACAATCATTTCCATATATGCTGAGCAGAGTTGGTTCATAAATGGTTCCTTGTGGGACACCACTGACAACAGGAGGGACAGTTTAGTAGGTAACATTGCCATTATCATCATACAGTACACCATAACCTTCTGAGACCTCCCAGGCAAAAAAAAACTGAAAACAGCCTCTTCTACTACTTGATAGGCTCCTAATCCCAGATTTAGGTAAGTATATTCTAATCTATTGAATGCTTTTGCCTGATCAAGCAGAAGAAAGTCTAAATAGGTTACCAATTTCCAAAAGTTTAGTAGTAATGTCATAAGAATGAATCAAGCTTGTTTCAACTGACCTGTCTTTACAAAAACCATGTTGACAGTCAATAAATAATTTTTACTCTCAAAATAAGTCACATGAGCTTAATTGACAATACCTTCCATAAATTGGAAAATCTTATTAGGTAAGACTAATTGGTCTACAATTTTTAGCATAATCCTTGTTTCTTTTCTTCAAGATTAGTTTGATGTATGCTTGCTTCTAATCTTAGGGTAATTCTTTTCTTTCACTTTAAATACAAAACATAGAAGTAATAGGATTTCATATGTTCTAGGCAGTTTCTTTAATAAGCCTTCAGAAAAGTTTATCAGGCATAGCTCCTCATCCAGCATTTTGAGTCTTTTGCAAACAAGTAACAGCTAGCATCTGAAAGGTCACTTCAGATTTCACAAATACAACAGCTCATGAAAACCAGGTTAAAACTGAATAAAGAGACAAGTGATACTGATGAAAATTACACTATCAAATTCAGCATACCAGAGAGTGTTGATTCAGTGTTGATTCAGGGTTCATGGTGAAAAGACCTGTTTTGGATTCAAATCTATTGCAAAGGATTATATCAATGCAGACAAAAAAATAGCTTTCTCCTGGATTATAAACAAACCTATGTGGCAAGTTTATCTTTAATGAACTTAATTTACTATTATTCAGCGCTCGTCGCCTGACCATCACGTGTACTTCGCGTGTGTTGGTTTAAATTATTTTTGAAGTGAATTTATAATGAGATGAGCGTTTCCGAGCTTTTGTATTCACCGCTGTTGAACTTTGTTTTTGAAAATTTAAGTGGTGTTGATGAAGCCGTTATTTTACGGAAAGGAGTGGACTTTTTTAAAGATTTGAAAACTGTTAAGTCAGAGAAAGCAAAGCTATGGAGTTTTGTGAATGAAAATGATCCCCCTGTCAGAAGGGGCACTAATGCAATTCTCAGTCACCTGCAAGATATTATAGACTTTATGAAGAAATGTGATGCTGATGGAAAACAGCTCCCTTGTTTTGTCATCAAAAGGCCTACAGAAGTCCCTGTTATCTCTGCTACAGCGTTTACACACGTCACAGCCAAGCTTACGAGCCTTGAGCAAGCGATTTCGCTAGTTTCTGCCAAGATTGATTCGTACAATCTGAACTTTCCTTAAATACCTGTAATTAGCCAACCTGCTGCGTGTGACATGCATACTACAATTTTGATCTCCGATCCCCCACCTGAGCATGGTGACCCGCTAAAGCGAAAATCAGTAATAGACTCAATTTCTGGTCATCAGCTGGTGTCCAGAGTGCAAGCGACTAAAAAGTGGTGGACGGTGAATATTGAAAAATCTGCAGCTGAAGATTTTTGCAAATCAGCAAAGGAAGCTCTACCTGGTTCTAGTGTGAAAGTTTTATCTAAAAAACACACTGGTGTTATTTGAGAAGTCCCGTCTGATTTTGACCTTGAAATGCTACGGAACCAGTTTGGTATAATCGGGTCTAGTCGGTTTGGAACAAGCAAATCGGTTAAGCTTGAATTTGCAGACGCGATTACTAAAGGATCATTTCTGCGAAACGGTGTGAAGATTGGGTAGGAAAACTTCCGTGTTTATGAGTTCAAGCAATTGCCAAAGTGTTGCTTCAAGTGTCGTCCCCCTGGACACTTGGAAAGTGCATGTACTAGTAGCACTCCCAAGTGCGCTCATTGCGCTGGACCTCATTTATCTACGAACAGTGATCGTTGTACGGAATCTCCGAAATGTGCCAATTGTGGAGGATCTCATCCTTCTTACAGCCTACGATGCCCTGTGATTAAGAAGATCACTGATAAGGTCTATTCTCAGAAATGAATCTGGACATAAGTATAGTCTCATTTAATATCAATGGAACGAGAGGCAAGGACTTTTTTATTGATGATCTGTATGTTAATTACGACGTTGTTTGTCTCCAAGAACATTTACTGACTGCCTTTAGCGAAAATTTTCTGAGACGAAGCAGTGATCACGTTTGTTTTGTGCGTCCAACTAAAATTACGCGTGGCCGCCCTTCTGGCGGCTTAGCATGTGTTTTTAAGAAAAATATTTCTGGTGCGAGTCCTGTGCTTTTCCAATCAGATGACACTTTTCTTGCAGTGCGTCTTGGTAATGTTGTATTAATTAATGTGTATCTGCCATATAATGATTGTTCCATTCGTTTGCTTCAGAATTTCTCTTGTGCTTGTAATGGTCTTAAAACTTTAATTCAAAAGATATCGGATAACGGGTTGCATTTTGTTATTGCTGGTGATTTTAATACCGATCTGGTTTCTGATAATGTAAGGAATGGTCAGCTTTTTTATTCTCTCCCAGCTTATAAAATTGTTCGGAAGTCCCATGATTATACGTATATTCACCATTCAGGTAGTAAATCAGACATTGATCACGTTATTTGTTCTGCAGCTCTTGTCTGCTCGCCAGTTACGGTTCATTTTGACGAGAATGATCTTGATCACCTTCTGCTGTCTTTTTGTTTATCAAAGTCTGTTGTTTGTTCTGGGAGTATGTCTAAGAGTCGTGGCGTCGTTCTAAATGGTTTTATAAGCCTGATTGGAATAATGCGAATTTTTCTGTTTATCTTATAACTTTGGCTTCACTTCTAAGTACGATTTATGTTCCTTATCAGCTTTTGCAGTGTAGTCAGAATTTTATTTATGCTAAATATGAAATAGACTGATATTATCATTCTATCCTCTCTGCTATGATAGAAGCTGGAAAAATTTCTGTCCCAGTAAAGGGAATCCAAAATAATACTCAAAAGCCTCTTTGGTTACTTGACCCTAACCTTAAGGCCTGTAAAAATAAAGCTAAATTTTGGCTAAAAATTTGGACAGATTGTGGTCGGCCTAGGTCCGGTAATGTTTTTCTTATTAAACAGAAAACTAAATTAGAATTTAAGAAGTATCTAAAAAGTGTCCAATACCGAGGGCTTGATTTTCCATCTTCGCCTAAAGATTGGAGGAAAGTAATTAATTCAAGTAAAACAGACGATTCTGATGTAAGTAGTATTGATATTCCACCAAGTTCTTGGCATGCATATTATTCGAAGATTTTCTCCGTTTTGAATTATTCTGTTCATAGAAAGTTTGGTGAAGCATTTGTTAAAATTGTCCCTAGATTTCTAAGTCAGCGCTTTGTTTTGCCTATATTGCGTTGTGAAGTTTTGAATGCTTTGAATCATCTTAAGTCGAAATCTATTGATGCTGATGGTATCTCTAAAATGCATCTAACTCCCCAATGTGCTGAACTTGTGTCACATCTTGCGCTTTTGTTTCAAATGTGCTTGGCATCTTCTGTTGTCCCGGAAAACTTTTTGTGTGGCAGCATGACTTCAATTTTAAAAAGAGGTAAACCGCCAACAGATTGCTCTTCTTACTGTCCAGTTTCTGTTTCTTGCAATATTAGCAAGGTCTTTGAGTAAATTCTTTTACCTAATTTAACTCGAAATATTTCTTTCTTTGGTGAAAATCAACTTGGTTTCAGACCTGGTGTGGGATGCCAACATGCTCATCGTGCCTTTTCTTCTATTCTACTTTCCAATTCTTCTAAGGGTAGAGGCGTATATCTCTGTACACTTGATCTTTCAAAGGCTTTTGATTCTGTTGTTCATAACCAGCTTTTCTTTTCTTTGGCTTCTTCTGGTGTTAATTTTTTGGTTATTTACCTTCTATGGTTTTGGTATTCTAATTCTTACCTCCGCCTGAAATCTTCTCCAGAAACAACTATTAAAGTGCTTCGTGGTGTTAGGCAGGAAGGTGTTTTATCACCAACCCTGTTCAAAATTTGTATTTCTACTGTTCTGGAAAAGATCTCAGGCACTTATTTTTCTGGTTCTACTGATGTTTCTTACATTGCCTATGCTGATGACATTCTGTTGATTAGTTGTACTAAGTCTGCTCTTTCTGCGATGGTTTCCTTAGTTTCTCGGTCTTTCCTAAATATTGGTCTATCCCTGAATCTTGACAAGTGTGAATTCTTATCTTATAATCTGTCTTCGTCTACTCCTCTGGTATGTAATGAATTTTCTGTACTTTCTGTCTCTTCCTTTCGGTGGCTTGGTATTACTGTTTCTAATTCTCTAGCTCTTTTTCGTGAACAGATTGTTTCTGATTCAGTAAGAAAAATTCAGTTCAGTTATTCAAAAATTGTAGCAAACTGTGGAAAATATAACAGAAGAGCTCTTGGGCACTTATTCTTGACTTTTTCTGATCATTCTGTGCTTTATTTTTCGGGTGTTCATTCTGTTCTTAAGCTAAAGGATTTAAAAAAAATTAAAGTTACTTATTTCAAATTTTGCAAATTTCTTCTTTCTCTGCCGCCATGGACTAGAAATCGGTATCTAGTTAAAAAATTTTATGTTATGGATGTAACTCAAAAGCTCAGTGACCTACACAAAAAGCTTTCTGCAGATGCATTTTGTAAATTTGGCCCTGATCACGGTCTTTTACAGTTCTTTTTGTAGTTTAATTTAATTGCTAGTGTTTGTTGAGTTTTTTGTTTTTCTTTTTTATTATTATGTACTCCACTTGTACTACTTTTTGTTAGTTGTGGGTAATAAATGATTGATTGATTGAATAATGGGAATGTTGAGAGGAGTGTCTGCTGGTGATGTAGTAAAGTTTGTAGAGAAATATTCATTGAGACAACTTGCAATCCTATTTGTATTAGTGATAGTGCTTCTTTATTTTTCCTTTTCTTAGGTATAGATAGACAGGATGGGCTGGTCTTAGGTATATACTTCCAAAACTTCTTAGGGTTTGCTTTATAATCAGATGCAATAGCTTCTTCACAATCATAAACAATTTTTTGGGTCACATTGTGCAACCTATTTCAGCACTTGGCAAATGTATCATAATGATTGTCATGTCTGTAAAATTGTTTCTTAGGCTAAATTTAGGAAAACCCCTTGACATGGCTTAAAATTCTACTGAAATAACATGAATTGCATTTCCAAAAACTAAAGCAAATGAAAAGAGATTGAAAACTCAAAATTAAGGAAACACATTTTATTTAAGAATAATAAGCCCTAGAAATAATAAAGGACAGAAAAATAGCTTACTTATACCTTCCCATGTTACAATTTGGTCCTGGAATAAGAAAACAACAGACAAAGTAGCTTGGCTTTAAATTCCTAGGGTGTATTTTTTGGCCTTAGATTCATTCCTGAAATATTTATTCATCAAACAACTGCTTTTCAAGATAGCAAGATGTCCATAAACAAGAATTTGTATCAGTGTACAGTTAGGGCTGATGAGGCAGAAGCACTATAGAAATCTGAATAAAACTTTAAACCCCCTAAAATACTTACTTATATCATTCCTAAAAGCACTTCATTTTACTCCCAACCTCCCTAATATTCAAATATATAGCCCAAACATTATGTTTCCCATGCATTTTCTGTTTCTTGATTTTGTCACCATTTATTAAATTACAGCTATTAAATTGATATAAAAGAGTGATATATGGTAAAATTCAACAATGACAGAGGTAAAAGGATGGGTAGGAGAAAGCAACCTTGTGGAGTGCAACTTTGGCAAAATTCTAGAATTAGTATTATATATAGTTTATTAACCCATCAAAAACAAAGGCAGATGGAGCAAAACAACAAGAAAACAAAAGAAAACACCACTTCAAAATAAATAACACAAAATATAAAAAGCCATACAAAGTCAACAAGACAAAACTTGACAGTCCATTACTGTCATAGCAATTCAGCCCACAGGTAACTACAAATATACAAATTAAAATGCTGGATTTGTGCTCCTATAGCATCATCTTGTCCATGGGGGCACCTACAGAAAAAACTTTGCATTTGTGTCAGAAATGAACTTTACCTCTCCTCCCTAAAGGAGCATTCACAAGCATGTCTAGCTAGAGTCCCATGTCCAGCCAGAATTCAATGTCTAGGCAAGAAATGATTTACAAGAAAAATTTGGTTCTTAGCTAGACATACTAGACAAGGTGCTTGGCTAGACTAGGATTTTTGATTACAGCCAATCAAATGTGTCAAGTTCCACTATTTTCATCATTTACATTACATTTACAGTTTTAAACTGAAATTTAATTTTGTTTTCTCATTAATTGTTTTTTTCATTTTAGGCAAATATGCTACACCAGACATAATAGTGGAGCACACTAAGGCAATTTTTTGGCTTATCTTATCCATTATCTTGTGACAATAAAAATAGGGACTACAATTTTGACAGTTTTGCCTGTATAAGCTCTCTTAATTGGCTAGAAATGACAATTCAAAACTAAATTTGTAGTTTTAGATAAGCACCAAATTTTACTTGTGAATGGTCATTGCCTAGACATTGAATTCTGGCTAGACACATGTCTAGACATGGGATTCTAGCTAAACATGCTTGTGAATGCTGCTTAATGTGCAAAAAAATAAACCCTGAGTTGAATACAGCCTACGTATTGAACTTTCTATTATTTTGATGAACAGCTAAATCAACATGAAGAAAAGAGTAATTTGTGGAGAATTCAGTTTATATATCCAACTGAGAGTATATAAGTGCCCATTAGGGGGTGGGGATTAAGTTTATTTTCAACACAAATGAATGTTTAATTTGGACTCAGGATGAAATTTTACTCCTAAATGCATGTCTATTTCTTAGCTATTTCACTATATAACTAGTCTAAACAGAAAATTTACCAACTTTTCTGCATAGGCTAAAATGAAGTAAGAACTGTCTTCTTAATATATTCCCTTCTCAACAGATGAAATTCTAGGCTAATACCTTATAATTTTATCAAAGATTCATTCCACAAGGTTCTTTCCCCCAGCACAAAATATAACAAATTCATAGATGCTGGTGTTCTGAAGGGAGGAATGTAGAACTAATAATCCTTGCAGAACCTAATTACTGTAAGATCCATTCCTGAAAGTTTTGGTCAGCATAAACAACAATCTCTTATAATAGCAAAAAGCTCCTTCTCTCTAGTGTTACTAAGTGGTCACTATACTTTAGGCGGAAATTACCTACCAGATTTTGTAGCTCATTTGGAAGATTTTTTAAAATTCTTGCGCTAAATAGCCGATGAAATTTGGCTCATAAAAGTACAAATTCTGGCTAAAAAATTGCATTTTGTTCTCCCAGATCTTGAAAAGTGCTTTTGCTCCGACCTCTTTTTTCTGCGTCATAACAACACCTTTTTATTTAAAAAAAAAAGGCTAAATTTGAGCCTAAAATTGGGGCTATTGAGAAGGAAACATGTTAAGAAAACAATTCTTACTTCATGATATGAATGCATGAAGGAATATGCAGAATAATTGTACTTACTACCTTTTGAATACGATTCCACTATACTTTATCCCCCAGTAATGTAAAAAATATATAGACCAAATTATATATTTCCCATTCATTTTGCTACGTATCAGTCTTTTTTTTAGCTCGTGTACCCAAAAATTGAATCGACGCTGATGAAATCAAGAAACGGAAAAGAGATGGGAAATATTCAATTTGGGCTATATATTTGCTCACTAGGGTTGGGGGGGGGGAAATTATAGTATAATTACAGTCAAAATTTTTCAAACGTGTTTATTCTGCACGTTACGAAGTAAGAATTGTTTCCTTAACTTGTTTCCTTCTCAACATCCCAAGTTCTGAGCTTTAATCGAAAATTTTAATAATTATTGTTTACTCTCTTTTATAGCTCTTGTATCTGTACAGGAAAAAATTAAAATATTAATTGTTAATCAGGTAAAATCAAAGGAAAAGGAGATATTAAAAAATAGTAGCCCCCGAATACTTTTGCTTCTCCAAATTCCCTTATAATATTTAAAATGCTTCGGATATTATCAATTTTTTATGTTGCGTCTCGGTCGGTGATGTATTGCATCTCTAAGCTAAAAATATGCTTAAGTGCCAGCAAAGGGATCAATACACGAAAATGAAGGTGGTCAAGGATTTTTTTTTAAGGATGATGCAATCGATGGTCTTTATCAAAATTTCAGGAGAGGGAAACTTTACCATAAGAAAAATACATAGATTCCTTCTCAGAGAAAAAAAAAAAAAACATGTTCTAATGACAAACCGTACATTACTAGCCTACTAAAAAAACCGAATTAGATTTAAAATGAATCTACTTATGAACAATAAAACATCCGAAGCGAACTCACTGCGTAAGCACATAAAGAAAAGAAACTCGTAAATTTTCTTTTTCATATTACAAATGTGGTCAAAGATTTGTTTTTTACTAGGCCAAAACAAAAGTATAAAAAAATGAAACTAATTGTGGGAAAACACACAATATATAGATTTTTACTTCCAAGAAGAGCCCTCAGTTACAATTAATGATCTGAACAAATGTCTTTGCTCCATAGTTCAGAGCCTCCCTCCTCTCTCTTTTGACACTCCTTGTGATTTGTGCTCTATCAATTTCCCCATTATTTTGCCCTCGGATATGGAGACAAAAAATTAAAAACATTAAAAAGTGCAGTACTTGTCCGCTAGACATCCCGATTGTATTAATTAAAACCTTTGCGTACCATCTTTCAGAACCTTTGTCTTTACTTTTTAATGAAATTACCTCTACTAGTAAATTCTCAGATTGTTGGAAGTTAGGTTTTACTACTCCCGTAAAAAAAATAAAAGTAACAAGCAATATTTGATGGTATCTGGCCGATTACTCTTACTCCAGTTTTTTTTCCAAGTTATATGAAAGCTTTTTAGCTGAGTGGTTGAAACTATAAGTAATCCCAAATGTTGACCGAAGAAAATTTGGAAACTTACGTTCTACATCTACCACCCATTATCTCGTTCACCTTAAGGATACAATATGTAACACAGTTGAAAAACCCACGAACCTGGCTCAGCTACTTAAACTTTCAGCATTCAGAGGACAAAGGTTGCAGCAGTAGTAACCGAAAATTTAAAAACGTGCTTTGGTATTACTGTTATTAGGGGAAGAATCACCATTTGGAGATGATTCAGAAATGAAAACTGTTATTTCGGCCAATCTTAAAAGTAAAATTTTATTACGAAAACAAAAACAGTGAGAATTTTGAAACACAGCCTAAAATTCTCTGAAACTGGTGCCAGATCGAAAAGGAAACGGATTGGAATCACCATAGTTGAAAGCTCCATACAGAATAATTACAGCCCCCCCATTTCGAGCAGCCAAAAAGATCCCTTTTTCGATTGGGAAGCAGCGATGTATCTTCTCTTTCTTCCTCAGGGGTGATCGTACTGCACAATTGGTAATAGAAAGAGGACTCATCTGAAAAAGAATAGCTATATCTAGTGCTTTTTTCCAGGATCTCAGCGTCGGATGCAACATAATAAAAAAAAGCCTAAGCCAAGAGTAACTAAAAACTTACAAACGTGTTTTGGAAATCCCTCCCTAAGCTAGAAAGTCCTGTTTGGCTGCGAAATTTTTATTTTCTTGTAAACATAACCCCAAAGCTGAATATATTTAACTAGTACCTTCAAGGCAAAGATAAAGATACTGGTAGAACCATTTAAGATGTGGTCTCATTCACAAAAAAGCTGGAGCTGTGGAGAATTTTTTTTTTTTTGCCCAGGGTAAATTCAAACACTTTACTTGTTTGAAGCAGACCCTTGACAAGCAATGACTTTCACACCTCCTTTTAACAACAAAGAATATGTTGTATTTATCTCCGACTTGAAAAATCAACTAAATCAACGCCTTCAAAAGTTTAAAATAATTTCAATTGTAGCACAGTTCGTCACATTTTATTTTGTAAAGACTGATGCTAAAGGAATCTCTATTTGTGTTATGGAACATTTGAAGAAGACAAGATTACAGTGGATATGGAACCGTTTGATTTTCAAAGTGACCCTCCATTAAAATTACTCGCTTCAAGCAATGAAAATACTTGATCTCTTAAGGCTTTTCCGGAATTTGAGTACTCCGTTAACTTTAATATTCAAAAAGATTACGATATCAGGCCAGTACCCAAAACATTGAAAAAATGGTTTCATAACCCCTATCCCCAAATAGGAAGCCACCTGTGATTTCACTTGTGTGCGTCCTATTACGATGAGTCTATTTTCAGCAAAGTATATGAGAGTTTCATCGCTGGGTCTCAGAAAACTTTTATTCTGGATAAAATTGACCTCAATAACTTTACAATATTCCTGAAAGTTCGACGAGCCGTTATTTAGTAAGTTTACTTGATAAATTTTAAAGCATCTTGATGAACCAGAGCGATGGGTCAACCTCATTGCGATTGACCTAAAGAGAGCATTCAACTTGATCTGCGACAGAGCCCTTATCCGTAAGCTACTACAATTTTTAATGTTGATGCATATTTGGTAAGAATAGTTGCTAATTTCTTTCAATTAGAGGTAAATAAAAAAACTAAGTACAAACCGGCCTATTCTGGCCCCAGATAATCTACTATGGAGTTTCCCAGGGAACCTTTTCAGGCCCTTTACTTTTTTGGCTATGGTAAACGGATTGGCAAATGATGAGTCGGATTGCTTGAAGTTCTTTGATGATTTATCAGTGCTGGAGCAGGGTGAAAAGAACGTTTCAAGCGAAGCAGATACAAAAACAAGGTGGGTTAGTCATGCCAAGCAGAGGAGGACAGAATGGTCGTCAAACGTAAAAATCACTCGTGTTAACTTTTTGTTTTCTTAGGGGCAACACATCTCTTGCTCATAGAATGTTTCGGGACGCAGCACCACAAACATCAGACTTATAGGAGTATTCCACAGAGGACCTGAAGTGGAAAGAACGGACACAGGAGATGATTAAACGGACAAACCTGGCTGTATTATCTTTAAAACTCTTTGTTCGTCATGGTTTTCCATCTCCCCACCCATTGCGTATTTTACTTACGTTTATCCCACCGGTGGTAGAATATAACTTTTCCTCTTTGGAATTATGGCCTGACTTAAGATCAGAACGACCGCCTGGAAAGGATCCAATACGAGCTCTTCTGGTAGTTTCTAAATACCCCAAAGTCCCTTATTTCTGTCTTTCAAAACAATTTTCCCTTACAACTCTTTCGGCACGCCGAGACGAATAATGTTTAGAGTTTGACTTCAGTATTTTGGTAAATCCACTGCTTTGTGAAATACTCCCCCCTGAACATCTCCCTTCGTGACAATTACTCCCGCGACAAGTAGCTGAACCGGTACCTAAAATTCGGCCGGTAATAGCACGACATATTCGTTATGCATTGTTTTATTCCCTCGTTCGTCAAGGATTTTAATGCTACACTCCCTCAAAAAACATAAAACAAATTACAAATCGACAACGAAAAAGGAATAATAAACTAAAACAAATTTATATATATATATATATATATATATATATATATTATATATATATATATATATATATATATATATATATATATATATATATATATATATATATATATATATATATATATATATATATTATATATATATATATATATATATATATATATATATATATATATATGTATGCATATTCATTTTAGTTTATTACTACATTTATTTCAGTTTATTATTCCTGTTTTTATTGTTGATTACAAATTTGTCGGTTCCGTATAAATTTGTAGAATTTGGAACAATAAGATTTTAAATATATTAGGTTTTAGTTTGAATCCGTTTCTGTCATTTCGAGTTTAATTTTTTAGTTAATGTTTTTGTTCAGTTGCTTATAAATTTGTAAGATGATGGCTGCTGTGAATAGTGCATGTTTAGTACCTTATCTTTTATTGTGAAAAAAAAAAGTTTTTTCAACTGAAAGTAAAGAGCAACATTAAAACTTAAAAAGATTATAAAATATTTTGCATACAGGGGGGGGGGGCTCCTCAATACCTTTTTCTTGACGCTAAAGTTTTTTATTACTTTTAAAAAGTTTTGTATTACTTTTCTAATTAAACTGCCCCTGTGTTTCAGAAGTCGTTTTAAAGAATTGGGAGTAAGAGTCAAACTATGGCGTAAAGAGCCTTAACTTCAGTTGAAAAAAGTTTTTTCAACTGAACATACACGTACATTTGCTTGTGGACGATTCCGCCTGAAAAATTATCCTTTGCTTACTTTCATTTGAAAGACTTTAATTTCTAACCGTTTTTCAAATCAGGCCGAAAATTACCCCTTCCAAGTAATATTTTTCTTAGAAATCCCCCCTTCCACCCAGTGGAAGTTGCACCCGCAGAAAATCCCTCCGTGGATTTTCACATAGGCAATTCCAACTCCACTGAAAATTTCCCCCAGACAATTACCCTGGAACTTCTCCACATTAAAAATTGAGCCGGCAAAGAAAAAGAAAGAAAAATAAAAAGGATTTCGTATAGGAATTTTGTCAAATTCCCCCAGTCTAAAATTTCCCTTGGAAAGTTGACTTCCAAAAACTTCCTTTCCCATGGCAATCAACCCTATGCAGAAATTACCCCCCCCCCCAAATGATTACTATTACTCCTGGGAATACGATGGTTCGATACGATTACTCCTGGGAAAATAACCAAAAAGAACAACAAATAAACATGCATCCATAATCTTTCTTCTGAGAAAAATTACAAAATTCCACATTTTTGCTGATGGGAGCTGGATACGCTGAATCTGATGATCCAATTTTCAATAAGATTCCTTAACTATTTGAGGGTATTTCTCCTCCTTTTCCGAATATCGGAAAATTTTCCTCTGGCTCGTAGCTTTTGATGGGCGACACTAAACTTAATGAATCCTGTATATTTGGAATCAGCATAAATCATAAATCTATAATCTCTCTTCTGGGAAAAATTACAAAATTCCACATTTTTGCTGATGGGAGCTGGATACGCTGAATCTGATGATCCAATTTTCAATAAGATTCCTTAACTATTTGAGGATATTTCTCCGCCTTTTCCGAATATCGGAAAATTTTCCTCTGGCTCGTAGCTTTTGATGGGCGACACTAAACTTAATGAATCCTGTATATTTGGAATCAGCATAAAAAACCAATTCTGTTGATGTGTCTATTGATATATCTAATTCCCAATAACAAATAACCAATGTTATATGTAAGCAATGGGGAAAGTTCATAGGTTGGAGCCCTTCCTCCGGCGGCTGAGGTTGGTCAAGTCATCCTGAAAGACATAGTTTAGATCTTGCAATTATGCTGATCGAAAGGGCTATCCCAAAATTTAATCGGCCAACTTTTCGGGAAAAACATGCGTGGGAGGAGGGATAGCTCTCCTCCAATACTTTTTGGTCACTTAAAAAAGGCACTAGAATTTTCAATTTCCAAAAAATAAGCCCTCTACGGATCATCTAGGATCACTGGTTCGGTACGACCCCCCACCCCTGGAAAAACAAACAAACAAATAAACACACATCCGTGATCTTCTTCTGGCAAAAAAAATACAAAATTCCACATTTTTGTATATAGGAACTTGAAACCTTTACAGTAAGGGTCTCTGATATGCTGAATCTGATGGTGTGATTTTCTTTAGGATCACTTGATCTTGGGAGTGTTTCCCCCCTTTCCCAAAATTTGGCAAGTTTTCCAGGCTCGTAACTTTTATGGGTAACATTAAACTTGATGAATTTTATATATTTTGAATAAGTATCAAAATTGGATTCTTTTGATGTATCTATCGTTATCAAAACTGTTTCTAAGAATTTAGCCGCATCATTCCTTTTTTTAGTTTACTTGCTTACAGTTACCACGAACTGTTTGGCAAGAATTGCCACTAATCGGCATGACCATGTAAGTCGTTTGATATTAAGATTGTTTGAGTTGACCCTTTGTTCCCAAGCAATTTTGGTTCAGGTTAGTTTACGAGTGAAGTCAGCCCAACATATTTGTGAGAGATTTCATTTTCCACAACAAATTCATGAAAAACAAGTATAGGAACCGGTTGCCTGACGAACATTTGGACAGTTGCTTTCGAATGGCCGATGCAACGTATGAGCCTAACATCAAATAAATTTTTGACGACAAAGAAGAGTGCTCCCCCCTCCCTTCATATTGAACTATCCTTTTCTGATTGAAGTAATTTGTTAACACAGATTAAATTGCGTATTTAAAGGCAACTATGTGATTAGACAAAAACATGTATTGTGCTCCTACTTTGTTGGGTGGCTCACATTGAGCTTTATAAGCCGTGAGGTTGTTCACTAGCTTATAAGTTTGGCGACCACTGGTCTGCATTAGCCGTTGATTTTTATTGACTATGGGCATCTCTAGAAATGAATTGACCACCACGCAGCGTCCCGGCATCATAACCTCAATCTACATTTTTCTGATAATTTAGAATCGATTGGCTATCTCAGAATTTTCACTCGATAGCTGTTTGACCTTTTTTGGGGCCAAAAAGGGCACTAGAACTTTCAATATCTCTTAGAATGAACCACCTCTAAGACCGACGTTCTAAGAGCCTTAGTTTGATCACACGACCAGCAAAAAAAAAAAAAAAAAAAAAAAAAAAAAAAAAAAAAAAAAAAAAAAAAAAAAAATCTGCATCAGTTTTCGCCCTTCTCGAAAAAATATAATTTCTTATAGGGTTAACAATCTCTGCAATAGGTTCACCTGGTACGCAGAACTTGATGGATATCATTCCCTCTTATGGGGGTGTTCTGCTTCCTGTTCAAAAAAATCAGGCAAATTTTTTCAGGCTCGTAGCTATTAGTGGGTGAATAAGGTAAATGAACTTACACAGATAGAACAGCTACAAAAATCGAATTATTTTAATGTCCATATTGTTGTCAAAACTATTTTTCCAGAGACTCCTATTTGCGCCAGTCGCTCTTTTTTTTACTGTTTGTTACCTCAAAATGTTTGAAAACTTTATTTAAAACAAGTACATCTATTATCAGTCAAAATATTGATTCTTTCAAAAAGAGAAGTTAAAAATGATGGTTTCCAAAACGTAGTCTCAACGGTAAACACTGTTTTGCTTTCATTAATACTAGGATATGAGACACGATAACTTTACTGTTAGCCTGAATGCATTTTTGAGTTCAATCAAACTAATGAGCTTAGAAGAAAATGTATCAGTTGAGTTTTTGAAAATATCGTGCGTTATTAATTTATTATGGTGCATTGACTGAATAATACAGTGTAGTATTATCACCTTGCATTATTATGAAACTCTATGAGGTAATAGATTTATTTACGTACTTCTGAAAAATCACATTGAAGAAGCCAAAAATACTTTCATTTTTTACGTGGCTTTGACAATTCTTACAATTTGGCGAAAGACCTAACTATGTGATCTGCACCCGAGTGAAATATTTTACGCAAATGAAACGGAGATTAAGATAAAACAATAATTCTTTTACGCAAAACTTTATTCATAATGAAAAGCCATAAGGTACTTAAAACCCGATAATACTTTCTAACAAACCGTCCTTGATGCATAAAAAGGGAAATTAGCGGTCCACTTTAGTTTTTAGTAGCCGAAAGTCACAAAATCCGGACACAGTTCGGATGAGGAAGAACAAAAGGAAACTATCACATCGGGTGAGCCATTAGCAATTGTAGCCAGGTATCTTCAGTCCACGTTTTTCTATGTACGCCCGCCTAGCATTGTCTAGGAATCGAGCCTTCCGTTCCTGGAGAGACATTTGTCGATCATCAGTTTTTTTATGGAAGTCAGATGGGAATACAGTTGTTGTAGGTCCAGAAGCCTTAAAAAAAGAAATCCAGATTTACAAGAGTTCACACCAAAGAAAACGAAACATCAATATTAATAAACAATTAAAACATCACATCTCTTGCCGATACACAAGATTAATGCTGACTATAGTAGTAATTTGCTTATAAAAATCCAAACTAGAAGGAAATTGGATTTTCAAGGCCACTAGCTCAAAAAGTTCAAAAAAGGGAAAAGAAAGAAAACCAACCTAAATTTTAGGGCGTAGAAGAGAATTTTACTTGGGGAAGGAGCAGAAAGTTAGATATTTTCCCGAGAAAGCTGGAAAGACAACAAAAGGAATAATTGCTCTATTCCTTCATTTACAAAAAAATAATAGATTTTTCACAAATCTTATAAGCTTTTGATCTTTAGTCAAGATTATACGGTAGTGGTGAGAACTTCTCACCTGTACTCCAGATAATATTATTCTAATGGACTACCTTAAAACCAAAATCGGACATATCAAATAAACTTAGACACATGAAAAATTGCAATTCTTGAAACTCAACAACACTTTAAAACAGTACAATATAGCAAATCCACCAAAATTTATATACGATTAACTGTTTGCATCTTAAAACAATTAGTCGTTTTGAAAAGCAAATAGCGATAGTATAACAAATGATAATACTTGAAAAAAAAAACTGGCTTTCCAGTGTGGAATCTCTGACTGGTAACAGCTGGGACTGCCCAAGTTTGTGCACTTGGCTTTTGTTTGCAGATTGATTTTTTTTTTTTTTTTTTTTGCAAAAAGGAAGAGGGGACATAAAAATGCAGGTTATCACACTCGAAACAACGCCCGCTTAATGCTAACTTACATAAAAGAACATGGTCAAAGTTACACTTTGTTTTAGTACACTAACCAGTGAGGTAAAAACGACATAAAAGCAATAACGAGCACTTCTTTTGGTCGCACTTGTTATATAAAAAACGGGAACAAACTCTTTGACTAGCTTCCTTTTGTTTTTTGAGGTTATTGGTAATTGATCCATGATTATAGGGACACTTCAGACCTAATTTGCAATTTCCTTGCTTAAAAACCTTGCAATTTTTTATATCACTATTATCAGGAATACTTTTTTCCAGATCAAACATCTTATAAGCTACTGGAATATTTGACAGCTACTCCAACAAAAAAAGGAAAATGGATTTAGGCAAGAAAAATTCCAACTCATGGCAAACATCTTTTTATTCATATCTGAGCACCTTCTCAATAAAAATAAATAACTATGGTGAATTTTCTGTCATAACCGATTAGTCGCTTATCAATTTCAGATAAAGTTTCGGAAGAGCATTTAAATCTAAGGAGAATTTAGATATTTTAAATTTTCGAAAAAATTTAAAGAACTGGATAGACACATTAGAAATAACATAAAAATTAACATCTAATCATATTAAATTTTTTATTTTCAGAGATTTACAGAGTCATAGAATTTACGGTAAAAGAAAAGGATAGGAAAAGTAAGAAGCGTGAATTTTTTTGTACTCACGTCAAATCCAGCGAGCCCTTACGCCCCTTCTTTGATTTTTTCTTTCAAGCAAGGCTTTAACTGGTCATGGGGGATGGATTTAAGCTCGATCCCCAAATAAAAAAAAAAATCATAAAAATGCGCTTTCCAATTATTTATAAAAATACCTAATTTGAAGCAATCAAACTTAGATCCGACAGAAATATCTGGCTTTGGCCAAGGGGAAGGTAAACAGGAAGGGTGTACAAAAGCACAAGATGGTTGGCCCTCAACCCCCCATTGCACTTCCTAGCTGAAGGGCCAAGAAACAGAGATCAGCACCAACAGTAGGGACTGTAAAGTCCAATGACGTATACTTTACCTTTTTACCTTTAAGAATGACTCCTGAATCACAAAGGCCGTTTAATAAGAATTGAGGGGGAAGGTACATCAAAAACTTGCAATATCTAAAATCAGCAATACGGATCTGGCGCAAATCATTCTCATTCAATAACGAACACATACCACTTAAAAACAAGACAGAATAAATATGTGGAATACATTTTAGCTAAAGCTCGGCGTCAATATTTTCCACGGTTAGGCACGATTTTTGCAAATCCAATCTTCAACCTTTCTTTAAGATCTCTCAGAACCTGGCGTCGCAAAAAAGGAAGCCAAATGAAGAAGAAAGAGTTTACCTCCGTTTTTTCAAATATTTTTTTTTTGTATAATCATTCCTATGCTTTTGCAAATCTAATTAAGAGCCTTTTTAGAACAAAAAATTGTTGGTCTTTCGGTAAGGATTTGAGCTTAATTTTGAAACTAGAAACACTGTTCGGCGGTTCTAATTCTATTATAATCTTTCTAATCTTATGTCAAGGAGAAAAGCAGAAAAAATCCGAAAGTAACAAAACGATTTGTATTTGATAATTTAGGATATAAGCGAGCTATTAATCGTACCTTCAAAGAAAGTTGCGAAAACGGAGAAGAGCCCGAGGAAGCTGACGTCGATGGTCGAGCAGAAACTGGTTCAGGAACCGGCTCAGGCGTGAAGGGGACTGAGCCAACAAGGATATTAGCTACTGTAATTTCAACTGATCGTGTCCGTCCTGAAATGTCAAAAGACTAAATCAGAAATGGTCATTTATCATCATTTGGGAATAAAAGCTGAAACTCCGAACCCCCCCCCCCTTCCTTACACTAAAATGGCTAAAATTCATAAATTTAAATAATACACTAATTTGTAATGGTAGATAAAGGCATCTTCATTTCGAGTAGGGTCCGCAATTTAGTTACGTGAAAGATTGAATCCAAATCCCTTACAATTCATTCTGCCCAAGGCGAATGCAGGACACTCAGCATTTTATTTTTTAGTACAACAACAAAGGTTCAATATGAAACATTTGTAAAGACTAGAATGATAATTTAATGTACTATTTCACAAATGTCAGGGTTTTTTTCGTTAAGGGAAAGAATTTTTCGGAATACGGAGCTATATTGAGCCTGAAGTCAGTAAAGTAGTGCATAGGTTCGCATGAGCTATTATGAGCTCTGAAGCACAATAAGCAAATAGTTCATTGCAACGGGTTTCAAGAAGTGCTTTTGAACGCAATTCAACAATTTCAATTGGAGTTTTAAACACTAAAAATTACAAAAAAAATCAATTGCAATAAGCTCATTGAACGGAGGTTAGTGCGCTTGGATCTAAACTCATAATTAGTGATACGATTGGAGACCTGAATTTGTGTTTCTATGTGGTTCGGTTAAATATCCAATGATTTGCACACGTGTGGAGGGTCCAAGAAATCAATTGAAAAATTGTTGCCAGATGAGCAGAGCAACGCCAACTAGAACCGTCGCAAGAACAGTTTAATCGGCTCGCAGTGACCCACAATCATAGGCAGCGCGCTAGCGCTGCCTAAGTAAAGAACGATGTGGGCAAAAGGTGTTTTTTTTTTGGTTCTCCATACTCGGGCACATGGTATCGAAGGAGTTGTCGTAGAAACTTCGAAAAGGGCTCATTCGATTGGAAATTGGAGTGGCTAGTGCCCTTTTTAATAGTCGAAAGTGATTGGAGGGCAACTAGCCCCCCCCCCCCCCACGCCCATCATTCCCCCAAACACATCCAATCAAAATTTTGAGATAGCCATTTTGTTCAGCGTAGTTGATAGCAAATATGTTTTTGAGGAGGACACTCCCCAACAACCCTCAGGGCAAGGGTTTTAAGTTATGCCCTGGGGCATATAAGGTTTTTATAGAAGGCGTTGTCGTACAAACTTCAAAAGAGACTCATTCGATTGGAAATTCAAAGGGCTAGTACCCTTTTTAATAGTCGAAAGTGATTGGAGGGTAACTAGCCCTCCCCCACGCCCATCATTCCCCCAAACACATCCAATCAAAATTTCGAGATGGCCATTTTGTTCAGCGTAGTTGATTTCCAGATAGAAAATACGTTTTGAGGAGGACACTCCCCCACAACTCTCCGGGCAAGGGTTTTAAGTTTTACCCTAAGGGCATATAAGGTTTTTATAGAAGGCGTTGTCGTAGAAACTTCAAAAAATGCTCATTCGATTGGAAATTCAAAGAGCTAGTGCCCTTTTTAATAGTCGAAAGTGATTGGAGGGAAACTAACCCCCCCCCCCCACCACGCTCATCATTTCCCCAAACACATCCAATCAAAATTTTGAGATAGCCATTTTGTTCAGCGTAATTGGTTTCCAGATAGAAAATATGTTTTTGAGGAGGACACTCCCCCACAGCCCTCAGGGCAAGGGTTTTAAGTTATGCCCTGGGGGCATATAAGGTTTTAAAGAAGGTGTTGTAGTAGAAACCTCAAAAAAGCTCATTCGATTGGAAATTCAAAGGGCTAGTGCCCTTTTTAATAGTCGAAAGTGATTAGAGAGCAACTAGCCCCCCCCCGCCCATCATTCCCCAAACACATCCAATCAAAATTTTGAGATATCCTTTTTGTTCAGCGTAGTTGGTTTTCAGATAAAAAATATCTTTTTGAGGAGGACACTCCACCACAACCCTCTGGGCAAGGGTTTTAAGTTATGCCCTGAGGGCATATAAGAGCAATGTTGACACAATGTACAGTTTATTAATTTTTTTCTTTAAAGCAGGGCACTTCATATGGAAGGGGTCATCGCAAAGACTTCAAAAGGGGCTCATTCGATTAGAAATCGAGAGTTCTAGTGCCCTTTTTAATAGTTGAAAGTGATCGGAGGGCAACTAGCCCCCCCCCCCTCACGCCAATCATACCCCCAAACACATCTAATCGAAAATTTGAGATAGCCATTTTATTCAGCGTAGTTGATTTCCAGATAGAAAATGTGTTTTGAGGAGGACACTCCCCCACAACCCTCAGGGCAAGGGTTTTAAGTTATGCCCTGGGGGCATATAAGGTTTTTATAGAAGGCGTTGTCATAGAAACTTCAAAACAGGCTCGTTCGATTGGAAATTAAAAGGGCTAGTGCCCTTTTTAATAGTCGAAAGTGATTGGAGGGAAACTAAAACCCCCCCTCCCACGCCCATCATTCCCCCAAACACACCCAATCAAAATTGTGAGATAGCCATTCTGTTCAGCATAGTTGATTTCCAGATAGAAAATATGTTTTTGAGGAGGACACTCCCCCACAACCCTCAGGGCAAGGGTTTTAAGTTATTCCCTGGGGACATATAAGGTTTTTATAGAAGGCGTTGTCGTAGAAACTTCAAAAAAGGCTCATTCGATTGGAAATTCAAAGGGCTAGTGCCCTTTTTAATATTTGAAAGGGAATGGAGGGCAACTAACCCCCCCACGCCCATCTTTCCCCCCAAACACATCCAATCAAAATTGTGAGATAGCCATTTTGTTCAACGCAGTTGATTTCCAGATAGAAAATAGGTTTTTGAGGAGGACACTCCCCCACAGCCATCAGGGCAAGGGTTTGAGTTATGCCCTGGGGGCATATAAGGCTTTTATAGAAGGCGTTGTCGTAGAGACTTCAAAACAGGCTCATTAAATTGGAAAATTCAAAGGGCTAGTGCCCTTTTTCATAGTCGAAAGTGATTGAAGGGCAACTAGCCCCCCCCCACACGCCCATCATTCCCCCAAACACATCCAATCAAAATTTTGAGATACACATTTTGTCAGCGTAGGTGATTTCCAGATAGAAAATATATTTTTGAGCAGTACACTCCTCCACAACCCTCGGGGCAAGGGTTTTAAATTATGTCCTGGGAGTATATAAGGTTTTTTATTGAAAGCATTGTCGTAGAAACTTCAAAGGGCTCATTTGATTGGAAATTGAAAGGGCTAGTGCCTTTTTTAATTGTTGAAAGTGATTGGAGAAAAACTAACGCTTCTCTCAAGTCCACCATTTTCCCAGACACATCCAATCAAAGTTTTGAGATAGCCATTTTGTTTAGCGTAGTTGAAAGTTCTGGAAATTAGGTCTTAGAGGATAACAACCACCCTCACAGCCCTTAGGGCAAGGGTTGTAATTTATGCCCTGGGGACATATAAGGTGTTTATACAGTGTTGTCGTAAAAGATCAAAAAGGGCTCATTCGATTGGAAATCGAAAGGCCTAGTGCCTTTTTTAATAGTCGAAAATGATTGGAAGGCTTGACATTTTTATAGCAAAGATCGATATGGGTATAATATATTATTTTTTTGTTGTTGTTGTTGTTGTTTAGACGAGGGCACTTTGTATCGAAGGAGTTGTCGCAGGAACTTCGAAAAGGGCTCATTTGATTGAAAATAGAAAGGGCCGATGCCCTTTTTAATAGTCGAAAGTGATTGGAGGGAAACTAATCCCCCTCCCACACCCACCCTCCCATTTGACTTTATGTTTAAAAACTAAATGTTGCCATAAGATTAAATCAAAATGCACTGTGTTAATGCTAATTCCCATTAAGGCATCTCAGCAGTATTCCAAGAACGACTGAGGGTATTATGTTCAAACTTTCGGGGCTGCTTCTGCTCATAAAATTTAACCAAATCAAAATAGCGTAAGTGTATCCAAGCTATCAAAGAAAGTAAACAGATTTTTTGCGAATTTTTAACAACATACACCCTCTTAAAAATCTGGACACAAATAGTAGTGTTTAATTTAGTTTCATACCTCCTCTAGTTGACCTGAAATGGAAAACTAGATACCATTCGCAAAAAAATCTGTTTACTTTCTTTGATAGCTTGGATACACTTACGCTATTTTGATTTGGTTAAATTTTATGAGCAGAAGCAGCCCCGAAAGTTTGAACATAATACCCTCAGTCGTTCTTGGAATACTGCTGAGATGCCTTAATGGGAATTAGCATTAACACAGTGCATTTTGATTTAATCTTATGGCAACATTTAGTTTTTAAACATAAAGTCAAATGGGAGGGTGGGTGTGGGAGGGGGATTAGTTTCCCTCCAATCACTTTCGACTATTAAAAAGGGCATCGGCCCTTTCTATTTTCAATCAAATGAGCCCTTTTCGAAGTTCCTGCGACAACTCCTTCGATACAAAGTGCCCTGGTCTAAACAACAGCAACAAAAAAAAAATAATATATTATACCCATATCGATCTTTGCTATAAAAATGTCAAGCCTTCCAATCCCTTTCGACTATTAAAAAAGGCACTAGGCCTTTCGATTTCCAATCGAATGAGCCCTTTTTGATCTTTTACGACAACACCGTATAAACACCTTATATGTCCCCAGGGCATAAATTACAACCCTTGCCCTAAGGGCTGTGAGGGTGGTTGTTATCCTCTAAGACCTAATTTCCAGAACTTTCAACTACGCTAAACAAAATGGCTATCTCAAAACTTTGATTGGATGTGTCTGGGAAAATGGTGGGCTTGAGAGGAGCGTTAGTTTTTCTCCAATCACTTTCAACAATTAAAAAAGGCACTAGCCCTTTCAATTTCCAATCAAATGAGCCCTTTTGAAGTTTCTACGACAATGCTTTCAATAAAAACCTTATATGCTCCCAGGACATAACTTAAAACCCTTGCTCCAAGGGTTGTGGAGGAGTGTACTGCTCAAAAATATATTTTCTATCTGGAAATCACCTACGCTGACAAAATGTGTATCTCAAAATTTTGATTGGATGTGTTTGGGGGAATGATGGGCGTGTGGGGGGGGGGGCTAGTTGCCCTTCAATCACTTTCGACTATGAAAAAGGGCACTAGCCCTTTGAATTTCCAATCGAATGAGCCTGTTTTGAAGTCTCTACGACAACGCCTTCTATAAAAGCCTTATATGCCCCCAGGGCATAACTCAAACCCTTGCCCTGATGGCTGTGGGGGAGTGTCCTCCTCAAAAACCTATTTTCTATCTGGAAATCAACTGCGTTGAACAAAATGGCTATCTCATAATTTTGATTGGATGTGTTTGGGGGAAAGATGGGCGTGGGGGGGGGGGGGCTAGTTGCCCTCCATTCCCTTTCAAATATTAAAAAGGGCACTAGCCCTTTGAATTTCCAATCGAATGAGCCTTTTTTGAAGTTTCTACGACAACGCCTTCTATAAACACCTTATATGTCCCCAGGGAATAACTTAAAACCCTTGCCCTGAGGGTTGTGGGGGAGTGTCCTCCTCAAAAACATATTTTCTATCTGGAAATCAACTATGCTGAACAGAATGGCTATCTCACAATTTTGATTAGGTGTGTTTGGGGGAATGATGGGCGTGGGAGGGGGGGGGGGTTAGTTTCCCTCCAATCACTTTCGACTATTAAAAAGGGCACTAGCCCTTTGAATTTCCAATCGAACGAGCCTGTTTTGAAGTTTCTATGACAACGCCTTCTATAAAAACCTTATATGCCCCCAGGGCATAACTTAAAACCCTTGCCCTGAGGGTTGTGGGGGAGTGTCCTCCTTAAAAACACATTTTCTATCAGGAAATCAACTACGCTGAATAAAATGGCTATCTCAAATTTTCGATTAGATGTGTTTGGGGGAATGATTGGCGTGAGGGTGGGGGGCTAGTTGCCCTCCGATCACTTTCAACTATTAAAAAGAGCACTAGAACTCTCGATTTCTAATCGAATGAGCCCCTTTTGAAGTCTTTACGATGACCCCTTCCATATGAAGTGCCCTGCTTTAAAGAAAAAAAAATTAATAAACTGTACATTGTGTCAACATTGCTCTTATATGCCCTCAGGGCATAACTTAAAACCCTCACCCAGAGGGTTGTGGTGGAGTGTCCTCCTCAAAAAGATATTTTTCATCTGAAAATCAACTACGCTGAACAAAAAGGATATCTCAAAATTTTGATTGGATGTGTTTGGGGAATGATGGGCGGGGGGGGGGGGCTAGTTGCTCTCTAATCACTTTCGACTATTAAAAAGGGCACTAGCCCTTTGAATTTCCAATCGAATGAGCTTTTTTGAGGTTTCTACTACAACACCTTCTTTAAAACCTTATATGCCCCCAGGGCATAACTTAAAACCCTTGCCCTGAGGGCTGTGGGGGAGTGTCCTCCTCAAAAACATATTTTCTATCTGGAAACCCATTACGCTGAACAAAATGGCTATCACAACGAATTGATCGAGAAACGGCAAGAAGAAGAAGAGAAGGAGAAGGAGAGAATTTGTTAAAAAAAAACGAAAAGATTTCAAGTATTATTTTCTTTTTCTCTGAAAAGGCTATGTCAATATAAAACGAACAGAAATTAATTAAAAAAACTTTTTCAACAAAATAAGTTTTCAAAGAAAAGTAAAGAACTCTATTAAACAAAAATGAGCAAAAATAAATCAAATAATCTACCAAGCGTGAAACTACCACAAATCAGCATCGATAAATAAATGAAACCCAAAACGAACAGAAATTATAATAAATAGCCGAGTGAAACTCAAAACGAGCAGAAATTAACATAAGTTGGGCTCAAAACCCCTATGCCTTCCCAAGGCTGGAACATAATTTGCACTTTACTGAAAAAAATACAAATGAATGTGCATTGTCAGTTTAATATACATATACTGATATTTAGTAATCAAAATGTTAAGATTATTTGATTTATTAAAGTTATAAAAGTAAAAATATTTACATGTTTTTTAGTAAAGTGCAAATTATGTTCCGGCCTTGGGAAGGCATAGGGGTTTTGAGCCCAACTTATGTTAATTTCTGCTCGTTTTGAGTTTGACTCGGTTATTTATTGTAATTTCTGTTCGTTTTGGGTTTCATTTATTTATCGATGCTGATTTGTGGTAGATTCACGCTTGGTAGATTATTTGATTTTATTTTTGCTCATTTTTTGTTTAATGGAGTTCTTTACCTTTCTTTGAAAACTTATTTTGTGGAAAAGTTTTTTTAATTAATTTATGAATAAGGTGAATACAAGTGACAAATCACATGTTTTGGGATGACCTAGAAACAAAGGCCTCGCCCTTTTATTTCCCTGATTTGAACCCATTTCGACTTCTACTTGTTTTTTAAATTAAAATTGTCGCTAAAAGGGAAGCGATTTGACTCAACTGACGATATCCAAATACGCAAAGTTCTTCGCACTCTTACGGAGGATAATTTTCAGGAATGCTTCCAGAAGAAAAAACTCGATGGAAATTTAGTCAGCAGTAGACAACTTTAAAGTAGACCCATCAGAATAAACTTACTGCCATCAGAATAAAGTACTGCATTTTATTAAAAGCCTACCATTAAACATGGTCAATCATATCTCGTATATAACGATGGCTTGTTACTCCTTCCAAACTTCCTGAGCTTTTCAGCATTCTTGTGCAAGAGCGATTTGGAAGTAACTTAGATATTGCCTCATTAAACTGAAACCATTTTAGCTTCGGGTACTTACTAAGATCTGCTATAATAACATTTAGAGGAACGTGCGGGAGGATTTCCTTGACTTGGTCTGCCATAGAGAGAATTCGCCTGTCGAAAGCACGACCACCTGCTCCTTCTCTTCTTCTTCTTGCCGTTTCTCGATCAATTCGTTGTCTTTTAATAAGCTCCACCTAAAATTTGAAATATCTCACAAAACGAAAACTTTATAACCGTGCTCTTCGGTCCCAAGTCCAAGAAGACATTTCTTGATACGGTAAACCTTTCTTCATACCCTTAAGAAACAGCCTACGCCTAATTGGCAAATAAAAACAATTTACTGTATTAATACTCATTATTGTGATAATTCATTACCACAAAGTAAAGATAGAGAGTGAGAGAAGGAGAGAAAGAGAGGAATTAATTAGGCCATATTGAGCGTCAATCATCGTTATTGCTGGCTCATCGATCGTGGAAAAAAAAACGAAAAAAAAAGAAAGAAAGAGAACCGATACGGCAGGAATAATAAAAACAAAAAAAAAATAATATTACCTTATCACTGAGAAGAAAATTGGTAATGGTTAAATCCAAGGTTGAAGCAATTAATTCTTGCGTACGTTTGGCAAAATGTTCAACCTCTTCCCCTTCCTGTTTTCGAACCGACGGCAGGTACCTGAGTGAGAAAGAGGGGATTGGTTAAAAGAGTAAAACAATTCCGTATATTTTTGTTTAAGATACGGTTATGATTGTTGAAGCCAAACATTATAGAGGGAACAGTCGTCTTTAAAAATTTCTCGTTCTGTGAAAATACGCAAGACAAAAAAAAAAAAAAAAAAAAAAAAAAAGAGAAAAGAGAAAAATATTATTGGAAAGAGGAAAAATTAGGGTTGGATTAGTACCTATATGCTTTAATGTAATTTAATAAAAAAAAATTCTTCAAAAGATGAAAAATAACTGGTTTGCCATATGGAAAAATTTTCGTCGCATTTATAGCTGTTCAAATATTCCAAAAATTATTGCTCATTCAACTCTTTATGATTTTTCCAAAGACCATAGCAACTCTGTGCTAAGAAAAGCGGTATGCTGACGTGTAGTTAAACCCGTTGCCATCGAAAATGAAACTACTTCTGGACTATTTAGTGCAGTTAAAGATTTAATTCCGAAGGAAGGTATTCCTCTTCGGTATATCACTGGTTTAGAGGGGGATAATTGTCCAACAATGATGGGAATGAAAATCGGTCCTCAAACAGCTTAGTCAAAATAAGGTTCCCCAGTTTTCGTAATGGGACGGATCTCCCCATCATTAGTGTCTTACACATATTAGAAACGTTTCTTATACACATTAGTCCCTATTTTTTTTTTAAGTAGTAGAATTTCTTTTTGCTGATTCAAGGAATAACAAACATTTTTTATTTTTAATATTCCAGAACTTGCTGAAACCACATTGTTGTTAAAAGAAAAGGTCATAAGCAATTTTTGAACAGTACGATGCCTTAGTCCTGACTTTTAAACAGAAAAGAGAAAAATCCTGCTGATACTGCTGGTAAAATTCTTGAAACATTTGTTAACTGAGGAACAAAGCATTTCTTCAACATCTTCTTCAGAGAGTAAATACAATGGATGTGGGATTCCAGTTGGAACATCTTAGACTACAAAAAATGTATCTCTCGCCATATTTAAAGTACCTGAACATTCCCAGCTTATCATTAAAAGTACACCGAATTTGGTTAAGTCTGTTGAGATTGACCCAGGCTATGTAAGCAAATATACGATGTTGGTGGCAGACCAATTTTACACATTAATATCAAGAAGTTAACTTTCAGGGAGTGGCATCCAGAAAAAAACGATCCAAAAGCGAGTACTTAAAAATACCAGTGGAACTATCTTCTGAAACTAAAAAAGATTTCATCGAACAGAGATAGAACGATGGAATCAAGACCAATGGATGTATTAAATAGGGAGAAAGCTTGCTCAAAATATTTTTTTTTAATTCATTTAAATGTTAGAAGTGGCAAAGATTGTAGATCCATAAACGAATGCTTTCCACCATTTGGCACAATGTTGGCCAGATCGGGCCATAATACCACATGATCATTGATCGATAAGAGAGCCATTCTGTTTAAGGTACAACTACCTTCGGTCGTCCTTGCCAGCAAATGTGTGGCACAAGCAATACATTGGCTTTATTTTTTTTTTACTTTCAATTAAGCGATGTAACTCCCAATCCTTCGAAATATTTAAAATGGAATGTCACAAATTTTGTTTTTACTTCCAGGAAATTGCCTACGTTAAAGACAGTCTCAAAATAAGCTTTTTCTGCTTGAAACCAACTTTATTCTATATCTCTAGACGCCCAATCATTGCTATTACTTTTAAAAGCATCATAACTGAAAGTCAATGCCGTGTTACTTTGCCACAATTACATGAAAAGGAGCATCATATTTTCATTTACATTCAAATAAGCCTTTTCCCTCCGACTGCTGGCTCGATGCAATCACTCCAGAGGAAGAAAAGAGAAAAAAAAAGAGATGAATTTTACCTCAGTACTACCCATGCAAATATGTGATTTTTGTCATAGGCTCTAAGTTTTGTTGCACCATGATTAAGATCAGGCACGTAAATAGGATTTTTTTTTTTTTTTTTTTTTTTTTTTTTTTTTTTTTTTTTTTTTTTTTTTTTTTTAATGGGAGAGGTAATGATAATAGAAAAAAAAAGTCCTCGGATAATTTGAATAAGTAGTGCACAGAAATCTATGAAAAAAAAATGAATTTCGGGAGAGGGGACTGGACTCTAGCCCCCCTCCTTCTTTGTATGTTTCTATTCAGGACTATTGCATACGTAGAACAGGAAAAAAAGGGACCTGGCTTTAGATGAGCTGCGTTTCTGATTTTGGATCACGATTCCATAAAAATTTAGCAATAGGTAGTCTATTGTGTTTATATCATTATATGAATGTAAAAAAGCGATCGAACAAATTTCCAAAGAAAAATATAGAACAATATTAAAACCTAAAACAAACTGAGATAAAGTCATTTAATAAGCTAAACTTATAACAAACAGAAATTACTATTGAGTGAATAATTAAGATCCAAAACAAACACAGATTAATATGAAAAATCAAGTTCAATTCAAAACAAACAGAAATTATCAAAAATAAGAGTGGGCTTTCCGCCAATTCATCCCCATAAAGGCTAGAGAGCACATGCGCTTTACTTAAAATAAAGTCTGAATACTTTGAAAGGAAATTTTTCCTGTAATTATTTTCCCTTTCGATTCTATTTCACTCAAAAATATAAAGATTGATGCCTAAATACTATATACATCTTTCGAAACGTAAATGGGAACAAGGTAGCACATACCCCCCTTTCCACTAAAAAGTTGCTGGGAAAGGGGTCAGGAGCCTTCTTTTCGTCTTCCAAAGATACATGTTAGAGGTTCTTGCACAATTCTAGTTCAAACAAGATGGAGCATGCCTACCTTTATGCTTAATAGTTGGTTGTCAGAGGGGAGAGGATAGGGCCATTGGAAGGGTAAAGAGAATTCTTTGTGCGTCCCATCACAGACTGATAGCTTTTGCACGTTACCAATACCGAGTCAGTACCCAGCCAATTGATCTGTCTTTGCACCCCGTCCCTTGAGTCCCTGACTCAGTGCGAAAACGAGCAGTCTGGATGCACCGTCTGTGCACTGAGCTAAGGCTTGGCTTACTTAAATGATATATCCGGACCTAAGGTCCCAAGAGAACCCCACTGAAAGAAATGGACCAATGTACATCTATAATATATCTAAACACAGGGGCGGGAGCCTCCATTGTGCTTATTTTATCGTATCCATCTTGGGTAGCATACCCAACATTCCCTTTTTTTGGTTAACCAAGTTAATTTTCGTTACAATTACAATTATGACAAGATGTACTGTTTTCTTTATGATATTTTCTACTATTTATATACCTAATCTTATCAGCTCTGCTCTCCGTCGGGAGTTAATGTGTCTTTCTTTTTTTTTTTTTTACTTTAAGTGAATTAAATAAAATAGTTAAAACAGTTGATATTAGTATGACTAACATTCTCCCCCATCAAGAAAAATCAAAATAGGGGGGGGGGGCGGAGTGGGGTTGGGGGTCATTCATCTGTAATACTTCCTTAAAAATATCCCCCTTCCCCTACCCCTAAGGAACACACGTCTATTTACTTAAATCTACGATTATTACCATTGAAATAAAATACTGGAAGCATAAAAAAGATATTTACTCACCGGAAAGAATACTTAGTATAGGGTGTGAATAGAATCCAAAATAAATCTGAAATAAGTGTACTTTCAAGAACAGACGGTAAAATCGACAAAAAAGGTGGTCGACTAACTTCAACTGCAACGGGATACACAACATCATTGATGCAAAACGCAAACGACGAGAATCTGAAATTAAACATTTGTACTTAGTCATTTGCAGACAAAAATTAAATAATTTTACTTAGGTTTATTTAAAAAAATTGTAACACTTCATTTTTGAAAATTCTTTATCGAAAGTAGAGGCTTCCTTCCGTACAATAATATTTTTTACATACCCATTTCTAAATACTTTTACATACCTATAAATTTATATCGACACTGGCAGTAAAGACTGTCAGACGACAGGTATAAAAAGTAAAAAAAAAAACCCACCAATTTAAAAGTCTGAAAAATAATTTCCTTATCCATAGACAACAGATCATCGACTACAAAGGATAGAAGAGTAGATATTCTTCTGCCCACTTCCCTCAGCATAAAATTTAAAGTCTCTTTCCCTCTCCAACAAAGCTGTCACTAAAGTTTTAACTCGGTCCCCAGCCCTGAGACAAACAGAATAAACTTAGCAGAATTATGAATAAAGTTCATCCCAATTTTAAACGAACCTTCTGCATAACGAGATAAGCAAAAACTTAATTGACAGATAATAGCCTCAGATATTATGTATAACGTCACACGGTTCTTTTAATGGTGTGAGCTTACAGACATAGCCTAATCTAATTGTTACATCAAAACGTTTGCTTTAGAAAGTAGAAACCAGAAAATATTCATCACGATGATTTTTTTTAATTTGTTTGAATCGACAATCATTAAAACTACAAAAAAACGTTGCAAGATTTTAAAATATCTTGGATTTTTGTTACAAAAAAAGAAGAAGAGAATCCACTGATGTAGTCAGCCATCTAATTGGAAAACAAAATGAAGACATGGTTTAAAAAAAATTATGGAGATCAGGAGGGCTTAAGCCCCATAGAAGACCATTTATCATACAATTTTCTAATCCTTACGATTGAAAACCCCTTCCCCATCTATCTTGACTTTGTTACTAGCCAGCTACCAAAATTCAGCTGTTTTTGGCAAGCTGCAAAAAAACAAGAATCATTTCGAGAACGTTTGCTTTAGAAGGTAGAAACCAGAAAACATTCGTCACGATGATTTTTTTAATTTGTTTGAATTGAAAATCATTAAAATCGACAAAAGACGTTGCAAGATTTTAAAATACCTTGGATTTTTGTTACAAAAAAGAAGAAGAAAATCTACTGATGTAGTCAGCCAACCAATTGGAAAACAAAATGAAGACATGGTTTAAAAAAAATTATGGAGATCAGGAGGGCTTAAGCCCCATAGAAGACCATTAATCATACAATTTTCTAATCCTTACGATTGAAAACCCCTTCCCCATCTATCTTGACTTTGTTACTAGCCAGCTACCAAAATTCAGCTGTTTTTGGCAAGTTGCCAAAAAGCAAGAATCATTTCAAGAACTTGCTTCTAATATTATTTTATTTGGATGAATTACCATTGTTATCAGTCAAGCTGAACTCTTTCAAAGTTTTGACGTTACTAATGTCTTATTGTTGGTTTTAATTATAGTTAGATTTTTTTTTCGTAAATACATTCTATGACCACACTAGCTATAAATGACGTATGACAAACAAGACTCTTTTCTGAAAAAAAGGAGTGGTAATCTCTTTAGTCGACCGAGTTCTGAAAATCTGTTCACACAATCATGTAGCCTCTGAACAAAATTTCGTTAAAGATGTTTTAGTCTGTAATGGTTAATTTTGTAATAGCTACACCATAAAACTTATTGAAAATATCACAACTAGAACATTAAAAAATGCAAAACTAGAAAATAATGAACCCATACCCTTTTCTTTAGTGATTCCGGCAGTGATTGCTTGCCCTTTTCTGTTGCGAAAACAAAACCTTTACAACATTACCATATATCCCAAAACTCAGCAACGAACTTAGAAAAAATTTTAAACTAACATAATCTGGCTGTTCCTTTCGAAAGTGAATTAAAGGTTGCACTTTTTTTCAATTCTGGACAGAATAAAACTGACCCTATACTGTGCAGTGGTGTTTACATAATCCCTTGTTCTTTTGGAAAGTTTTACATTGGCAGGACCCACCAACAGCTAGGGAACGACAAAATGAGCGCATGAGTTCAATTGATAAATTTCTGAGATGTGAAATTAAAATGATGATTTTGATTCTGCCTTGGCCCTCCACATTTTTGAAAATCTCATTTAGTTCTTTTTGATGAGGGAACTTTGAAATATCCACAGCAACTGGCTTACCACAATCTTTCAAGGAGGCAATTGAAATTAAAAAATACTTTAATAGAGAATCTGACTTGGTTTTCTGTTTGTTTGATTCAGTGTCTCATCTGCTCTTTTTGAGTTTACTTCAAAAGGGTTTACTTTTTTTTCACTGGAGACAGCTTGGCGGTGGCCCTTCCCAAAATATCTGCTTTTGTCCTTTTCGCTTCTTTACTATCCATTGGCTGATATTACCCTCGTTTTCTCAGATGTTTAAATATATTATTTTTTCTGATTTTTCAAAGGTCTTTTTGGTGGAAGTTTAATTTTATCTTTACTCTAGTTTTGGTGAGTATGGTTATTGTAAATACAGCCGAAATATTCAATTAGTTTTCCTCTACAATTCGCTGTCTTTGAAGGGACGGGTTGCGCTCCAATAAGTTTTGACTTTTCAAAGGGCACCAGAGCTGGTAATTTTAAACCGGATGAGACCTCTTGAATGCTTCTATGACCACCCCTTCACTACAATATGACCGGAAAAAAAAAATATATTAATACATTACCCAGGCATATGGCTCTTTACTCAGGCAGCCCTATTCTAATCTCCAAAGAAAACACCAAAAGGTAAGCTCCAATTTCTTTATCAATAAGAAAATTTCTTGAGCTTAGAAGGTGTGTCTGATACCATTCCTCTGCCTCAGTCCCAAACGCCCCAAAATGAGAAGAGCCATCCTAGGAAAATGGCAACCAGAAAAAAGATAGTGAAAGCACTTACGAAGGCACAATACTTTCGTAATTTTCCCACAATACTTCGGTATAGTACTTTCAGTACAGAGTAGTAAAATCACAGGACTTACGAACAAATGAGAAATACTACTTTTTCGGATCTCTAATTTTCTTCTCATTATCCTAGAAGATATTTTGGCAATTGGGCCAGGGAACCTGACAACAGAAAACCATTCTTTGTGTTATCAAGAAAGAATTACAGGCTACGCATCTTTCCCCACATTTTACATAAGACGACTGAGGTTAGAACCTTACCACTTTCTGACACATACTGAAACCTGCAGTACAAAAAGAACAAAAAGAGCCCAAAACTAAAGAGTTACTCGCAAAACAAATATACTGTACATGAAAATACGACAACCAGAGTCTAATAAATGAAATGAACTGATCAGGTAAACTAAATAAACTAAATATGGAACGATCTCCTGAAAGATGTAAAGAAATAAAAAATAAATAAAGATCTTGCCTCCTCATCGAAAAGAACAAAAAACCAACAAACTAAGTAACTTACCTAAGCATCCCCTTCTTTCCATTAGTTGTTGCACATTCAGGGTATAAAACAAGAGACTTTTCCGAATTGTGCATTTTCCGTTTCAGTAGTGATACCATATCATCTTGGGAAATTTGACTTGGTACGCCAAAAAGCCCAAAGAGTGAACAGACAACAGATGGAAAAGACGGTTTAGCTGGCTGTAAAATGAAACGAATATTCAGAAATAGAATATTCCTTGTCGACAGAGAAACTGTTTGCCTACTACATTGAAACAAAGTTGCATCCTGTTTTCAAAACTTCTTTTTTATTTTTACAAATCTTTCAACAAAACATCTTAGACCTGTGAAATAAGTTAGACATCAAAGCAACCAACAGTTTCAACATTGCTATTCTGTATACGAATATCGATATGAAAAAGTATTATCTTTATTAACAAACAGCTAAAAACTAAAAAAATAGAATAAAATTATCATTTAATCGAAGTCAGCAATCGAATGTAGTCGTTTCGTAATGTATTTTCGTTTAAGACACTCTTCTTACCGACAAGCATAAGGTTCACCGAGTTTCTCTTATGGAAGTAAAGAGCCAAGCAGAAATTTAAAACGAACAATTTTTTTTCGCAGCTTACGCTAGATACATCTAAGAAACTAGCTGAAATATGCTGAATTGTGCTATTTTCCAAAACCAACAGAATTCTGAAAACTGTACTTTCCGGAAGACACAAATCGACGCAAAAAAGCAAAACGTTTTCTTTAAGAGCAGAAAATACCGCAAGAAGCCCGCAGAAATAAAATACTAGTCTATAAGGCTTTCAACAGTCATGATATCGATAAAGTTTAGTACATAACAATAAGTCTCTAAAATACTAAAGCAAGCACCGTTTTCACTTCATATTTGGAAATTGCTCAAGCAAGTCGAAGGATTTGGAATGAGTAAGTGGGACAAATTGGGTTGCTGTTACAAGCATAAAAGTTGCAAGTTGGTCTTACTATATATCTAAAAACAGACAGTAAATACATCTCTTCGCGAGCTCTTGGTGTACTTTAAAATGCGCAAAATCAACAAACAGGCCGCGATTTAGTCTTTGGTCATGAGCTTTTTTAGTTTTGATTTTGGAAATCCAACTGCACTGCGTTTTATCTCTCAAAGCAGCGGGCTTCAGTATAGTTCAGGTTCAAACTAGGACATCCTCATAAGCACAGTTTATATAATTATCCAGTAAGCTTATCGCAGATCATTTCTGGTCTTCGTTCTCGATGCAAACAAAAAGCTCCTCCCACTTCTTTCTGCATTAGCTGGTTAGTGTGTTGACTCAATGAGAAATGGTTACAACGTGCATTATTCGTAATTGCGAAAGCAGAAAAAAAACTTGGTGAGCCAGCCAAGTGGTTTGCAAGTGTCCCATCTCACAAGTAGCCTATGACTTAATTTATATAGAAATTATGACTTAATCTATTATTTACATACAGTGGACTCAAATGATTGGCCTATGTAGGATTTTGTAAAAAAGGAGGCGGGGGGTTGATGAAATTTGTGAAAATAAGGAATTTTTTTTCTTCTAATAACTGGTGGAATAGGTGTGATGGTTTCAGGGGCGGATCCAGGATTTTTTTAGGGGAGGGGGGCGCAAAGTAGGTTGATCCGACAAACTTAAGTTAGGAGCAAGTTGAATTAATGCAAACTTGCGTTAATTAGGTAAATTACACTACTTTAGACTACTTTACGGGGGTAACCCTCGTCCCCCCTCTGGATCCGCAACTGGATAGTTTATCATTTTTTTTCACGTCGTGATATTTATTTTCTCAAATTGTAGTTCCTGTGATATTTGAAAAGTCTAGTTACCTGTTTTGGCGGAGAGCCTAGATAAGACTAGTTTTGTTTTCAATCAATGTTTTCATATGAAATGGGCAGACCTTTCCTGAACTTTAAACAATAAACACCTCTGTTTGAAAATCTTTGCACTTTCTGAATTTAGATAGCGATAAGGGTTCCTGATTGAGACCAATTTTAGGACTTGGGGTCTAATTATTGGTTGTTGTGGTAAAAGTTGCCACAATAGCCCTACCCAAGAAAATACCAAACGTCTATTAAGAAGTGTTTTTTTTTAAAATTCTTAGGGAATTTTCAGAAAATTGAAGGACATCACACATTTTAGTGGCAGATCCAAAATTTTACGGGGCTTTACGCTAGAAAAGCTCCTATTATAGAATATTCTTCCAGTTTGTTTACCAGAAAATAAATAAAATGCATTTCTTACTGCTGAGTCTGTATAATCTTAGACCTTTTACGGCACAATTTCCAAAATATTTCTAAGATTTTTTTCTAACGGGGAACTATAAGAAATAATACATTTTTAGCTATACATTTCAAAGATTTCAGCCGCTAAATTTTACGTTTGATTTTCCAGGGCAACAGAATGGCTAACAGTGTGTGGCCGGGAGGATATTTTGAGAAAACCCGATTTTACTACTTATATAAAGAAGTATGCCAATGTATGCAACCGCCAAATTGGCCCACCAGACCTTGTTTGTGAGGAAGAGGGTCTTCACAGCAGATGTCGGAAAATTAAATTCAATGCTATACCATCTCTGCTCTTACCCAATAATCCAGAGACTATCGAAGGCCAGAGGCTGTTTTCTGCAAGTGACTGTGTTGTGAGGAAGGAGTCTAAGACAATAAAAGAAGGTGTCAAAGTAACCTTAAGTGATGCTATGGTTGTAATTCCGAAAAGTCACAAGCTGAATGAAGTTAATTTTACTTTCGTCCCTGCCTTAGAAACCATTAACGAAGAAGAAAATGTGTCCCATTCTTCAGAGATAACTGATTCTTCTAAGCAAAATAGTTATTTGCCGACGCTTTCTAGCTGTTCCTTCGTCGCAACTCGTAATTTGAATCCAGAAGTTTCCCCGAAGGACCAAACCGGGCACGCCATTTTTCAGGACTGGGTAGAGCTCACGAAATCAGTGATGGCCTTGCTAGACCGGGAAGAAAGAGGCTTTTTCGTAACGGCAAGAGAAACGCTCTTGCCTCATATAACCAGTTTGATGCAACTCCTAGGAAACGTAGAGTCCCCACAATATGAAAATGAAGATATCCGTGAAAAATCCGTCTTGACAACGCCAAAAAAGAAAAGACCCCGTGACGAACAAAACTCCCCCTTACCTAAAAAAGTCAAAAGGTTGTCTGACGAGCTGCCTCAGAACTCAACAGGTGGAAAATTAGGGATGGGGGAGAGGGTAGAAATGGAGGGCACGGAGCAGTTTCCAAGCTCAAAAAAGAAAATGATACCAAGTCAAGTCAGGTATACTCCTCGTAAAAAGAGGTTTAGACAGATCATCAAAAACCAAGAAAAAATGATATCGAGATGCCGTGCTAGATATTGTGTAATGAAAGCAAAACTGAAAGAGCTTTCTGAAACTGGCAAAAAAAAAAGATTCTTGATGTAGCAAACACCCATCTTAGTGGTCTTACACTAAGGATGATCCAGTCTGAAATTCGGAGAGGAAAAAAACGTCTACCATACACAGAAGATGAGGAAAAAATTGCTTTGTCGCTCTACTTCACCTCACCCTCTTCTTATGTGACTATCAAGAAAGCTGGTATTTTTCAGTTGCCGTCGCTTCCGACTATTCGTAGGTACTTAAGAACGCTCGAAGCGCGAGATGGCTTTGATGACGACGTATTCCAATTGCTAGAAGCTAAACTAGAGAAACAAGCTGATAGATTTTGCACATTAGCTGTGGATGACATATCACTGAAACCTGGATTAACTTACGATCGGTTTAAGGATGTAGTTACCGGACTTGATAGTGATGGAAAGCTGGTAAAATTTGCAACTGTTTTCATGCTCCAAGGTATTACAGATAAATGGAAGCAGCCGGTTGGTTACTTTCTTACTGAGAAAGGGCCGTATTGCAACAAACCTACATCCAACAGGTTTGCATATCTATATCGACAGGCAACATGCAAGTTGTTGGTTAGTAGCTGCAATAATACAGGCAACTGTGAGCCAATTCCTGACCAGGGAAATATTTTGGTCGACTTCCTTTCACAGAAAAAAAGTGACATACCCCAGGTGAAGCTGACTGGGCTTACCACGGCTCACCAAAGCACTAAGCTTCTGTTGGAAGAAGAGAATGAAGACTTCAATGAACTTACATATATCGTTGGTTTTTGTGTTAAGAAGCTGCTGACTTGGCACAAGTGTCCGATGTATGCTTCAAAGCTTATTCAAGGTGATAGTGAAGTTTTTGACGAAGTTTATTCTTTTATGGCAGAAAAGGCCTACGAGCAGTCAAGCCTGAATTTATCCAACCTTACAGCTCCTTCGCTAGGTGTCGTTTCGTTTCTGCAAGACTGTGACTCCATTTTCCTCAAACATTATAGAAATTCTTGCTGGAAACCGGGAATAACCAATCGAATATGGCTTGAGTGCAAAGACCTGAATTGGGAAACTGGCTGCGAGGACTTCCCCCTTGAACAATTTATAAGATTTTTTTTTGCGCACACGTGCATATTACGAAGTAAAATTTAAGAATCAGGAAATCGAGAGACGTACCTATCAAGGAAAATAAACTAGCAAGTAATTATTTTAGTTTTAGTAGTTTAAATATTTGATTATCTCTTTTTTTGAACAAAGGGGTAAAATTTTTTAAAATTTGTGTTTGATTATCTCCTTAATGAGCTCCTCAGTACTACAGACAATAAAAATCAAACCAATATCAATAAACAGATGTGAAAAGTGGAAGTGACTATATTTAATTTAGCTGCAAGTCTACATTCATGCCCAACACGTAATTTCCCTTTGAGAAAAAATTGATAAAACTTTTAAAACTGAAATACCAATGCGAAGCACCAAATATCATAATCAAATGTCATCGCTTTATGGCATTGTTCAAATAAAACTTATTTTTTACTTGATTATCGTCGTAAATTTATTCTTTGTCTTTCTTTCCATTCTTAAACCAATGTTATATTTACCTTTTGCATTATTACAGCCCACTATATATACATTCATATAAATTTATATGCAGTGTTACCGCCATACCAATTATTCTCCTTTCCTTTTTTATTCTTTAATAATAATTTCTGATCGTTTCGAGTTTGAATTATTCTAGGCTTCTATTTCTACTGATCTTAAGTTTAATATGGCCTTTACTTTTCTTTAAAAAAAACTTTCTTTTTCGTAAAGTTTTCGTAGTATGTATATATATATATATATATATATATATATATATATATATATATATATATATATATATATATATATATATATTATATATATATATATATATATATATATATATATATATATATATATATATATATATATATATATATATATATATATATATATATATATATATATATATATATATATATATATATATATATATATATATATTTATATCGGCGCGTACAAACAGCTCCTCTCATTTGATCTGCCATCAGCGGTCGAATTACCCTGGAACACGTATTTTGGCAGAAACTTTCTCAAAATGCCTTTGAAACCAACTTGAGACTTCGAAACCTATTTTTAATTCCTAAAAACATCTAATAATAACATTACACTACTAACTACCGATTTTCATGTATGTATTGGAATAAATTAATTTAAAATTAGTTTCTTCAAAATTAGTGTTCCAACGTTGAAGCCAAGTTTCGCGTCCAAGAGAAATCTGACTAGTCTACCCGTGAAAAGATCTGATGCCGCTTATGTTTCTATCTGCAAAAACGTTCTCCGGAGCACTCGCACCCCGGTCCGGGTTTTTATAATGGGTGAGATAGGGAATGACCATACTGGATAATTATATAAACTGTGCTCATCAGATAATGCCAGAATAACAAATGTGGTAACAGCTAAAATCCACGGTTTACAACAGAAGACCTTTATGTCACATGCCTTTTCTTTTAAAATATATGCTACAGCTTGAGCACAAGTATCCTAATACAAACCTGTAACTAATCCTCCCTTACGCCATGTTATCTGGCGGAAATGACCATTCAGAGCCAGCTTTTCAGTAAATTTCTTTAGCGTGGAGTAAGATGCCCTTCAATATTACTAATAACCACTGGATTCTCTAATTTTTTTGGGGGGTTTTGGTATGATGGATAACTAGGAGGTAGCCTCGGGTAAATATGGATTGGACTGTTCAATTAGACCTCCCCTTTTCTTGGTAAACTCGTTTATTTAGATAGTAAGTGAAACTAAATTATCCTGCTGTATTTGAGATACTTCCCCAATTTTTTATATTCTGGTTCTGTACATGAACTCAACTACATTCTCTTTTATTTTTAGTGCGTCTATGTCATCATCATTCCGTAAACCAGATCGACGTACTATCAGTTCATATTCCCTGCCGTGTTTACACAATAGTTCGTTCAATTTGCAATGTACGTAATGCAGTGCAATTTGAGCACAGTTCAGAACAGGCGCATATATGTGTTTTCGTAGAACAAAACATTTACAAGAAATCTAATATCCAGGTCAGTTATGATTCGGAATAACTTCTCGGCAAAAATAATCCCCAGAAGCGTGTCTTTAAACCAATTCAACCAGTTCGACCGCTTATCCAGAAAGATAATTAATAATCTTTAGAAAAAGAGTGAAAAACTAGCGGCTAGTCAGTTATTGGTGCCACCACATCTTTATAAAAAATCAGTATAAATAAAATCGAATGTATGCATCATATATGTGTGTCCTGTATCCAATCTACACTGTTAATCCAATCACCAAGAAACTTCTAGAGGTCCCTGAACACAAAAACTTGATAGTTGCTTCCATTCACATTTTCAACCTTTTCCGGATATTAAATATCCAACAATGTCCGAGGGACAAGTTAATAATCTTACTCTGATATTTCAAACACTTTTGCATTTAAAAATAAGATCGTTATTTTACGAGTGTTCATAAACAAACAAAAGCATGTACGTTGTGAAAATTTTCAGATTAGATGATTGCCTCAACCTGTGACACAAAGATATTATTCCTATATTCTGTGATTTTTACTATATTGTATAGATTTAGTGTTCAAGGAGTTGTGATTTCCCTCACTATATTAAGTTGATTACTGTGTTTCAAGACTTTTCTTTCTAATTCCCTAAGGGATTAAATTATTTGCCAATTATTATACAAGCATTGAGGCCAATAGAGGGCCATATCGTAATTTTGGAAAATATTTTCGGCTGGACCAGGGAAGAATTTCTCAGGTAGTCCAAAATATAAAACAACCGGAAACGCTTAGAACGCCTCCCCAGTGCGCAAATTCTGTGAAGCAAGATTGTGTCCGTAAAAACCAAACAACCGAAAAGGATATAACAAGCCAAGCTACCAAGAATGTGAACATCCAGATAGTATCTCAATCAACAATAAAAAGAAAAAGATCAAGATGTTGGTCAAACACGGAGCCGAATGTTAAAGAAAAAATAACAAAAACGGATCTTATCTCAGTGTTGATTAGAAAAACGAATAGAGGGCCTTTTAAACAAGAAGGGAACCTACAGATAAAGAAATAATATTTTCGGCTACAAAGGTTAATTTTGATGTGAAAACAGATCAGCTATGGCTAAAAGTTATTTTCAAAATCAAAACGGTGCGAATATTCTCATTCAAACGTCTAAAACGATATTTTTTGCAGGTACTACAGTCGAATGTACAATAGTAATAAAAACAGGCCCTCCACGAATATGTGCTGTATGGAGTTGACCTTTCTAATGAGGAAATTCAGCTTGAGCTACTAGATGCATCAGGACGGCTAGTACAACCAGCAAGTGTAAGTGTGTAACTAGATTACAACAAAAGAAGGATGCAGATCTAGTTGACTGTAAATCTATTTTAATAAGAAGCAAAAACGACATAGAAGTTGCTCTATATTTGTATGGTCAAAAAGTTTGGTATAAACAATACAAACCAAAACCGTTTTAGTGCACTATCTGTCAGATGCATGGCCACATCAAAAATAACAACAAACCGATGATTTCTGCATGCCCAGTATGCAGAGGAACGGGTCATATTCAAGAAGGATATAAAGCTAGAGAGCCACACTGCAAGAACTGTAAAACCTATGGGCACTCTTCCCTGCAAAAGCAAAGATGTCCTTCGTATCAGAAAAGAGCTGTTATAGTAAGATTGGCAGATCAAATGCAGATCAATTACATCAAGGATTCCCAAGTCAAAATTAGCTCAAAGACTGACAACAATACTAGGTAACTCTATAATAAATCCACCGAAAAATAATGTGAGCCCACCGCTCAATAGAAATTTGGAAAGCGGTAGAGCCCCTCACCTGAAAACACAAATGCACGGAATGGCACTTCTAACACCGGCCCAACAAACACCAAGAAAAGATATACAATCCTATTAGCACAGACCACAGGTAGCCTCAAAATCACGTGAGTTCGAAAAAAATTACAGCTTATTTAACAGTTAGTCATCTGATTCAATCCTGTAGAGAAACGCCACAAGTGAAGGCAGTTATGAAAAGGAAAGCTATCACTATAGTTCTTGGCCCCATAATATGGACTTCCGCAACTGCGGATTTTCAGCTCCTGAAAAGTGCAATAGCAACCCGTTGGACATCCCAAAAAAGCAATAACGAAGAGACAGATGGAAAAGATACAGTTAAGATACAGCAAAGAAAAGTTACCAAAGAGAAAAAAACACTTCGCACCCACATAACTCGGAAACAGAAAAGAGCAAACAGAAAGAATTTTCTCTCTTTTGCATGCGACAATGATGATACGCACGCCAAATTTAGAAGAAATGACAGAGCATAAACTTTCAAGATCTTTCAAATGGAATGTAATTTCTTTAAAGTCAAGTAAGCCTCTATATTTAAAAAATTGGCTTAGCAAAAATAATACCGACATTGTATACCTAAAAGAAACAAATCTACATGATCTGAAAAAGATAATCATCCCTGGTAACAAAAGATTCAGAAAAGATAGTTCTTCCAACCGTTAAGATCAAGGTGTCACTTTACTCGTAAAAAATAATTTATCTCATTCTGCAGCGCCAATCAAACCTTACAATCCCGATGTAGATGTCGTAGGGGTTATTCTTCACCTAAAAATGGTGACTGTCTTAAAATATGTTCATTTTATAATCCCAACGGAGGAAGCCCAATTGTTGAGTTTTACACGAAGACCTAACTGGGCAAAAAACGATTCTGTTTGATGATTTTAAGGACCATAGTCACCTGTGGGAAGATATGAATCAGTAGAACACTACATGAAAGTTCATTGAAAAAATAATTCTACTGGTCCCAGATGCTTAGGTGCTTACGCCGTTTGGTCTAAACACCTGCCCTGGTTGCAGCGGTAGCTAGCAACCAAGTAAGAGACGATCATGTCTAAGAAATACAATAACCCATAACTCCCCCAAAAAATATCAGATCGAATAACAAAGTACCCTATTAGAACCGACTTGTCCAAAACTCTTATATAGGATACTTACAGTCTCTTAACTTGAATAAAAAACAAAAAATGTTGGCTTGAAAAACAAGAAAATTTGCTTGAACTACGGTATTTTGCATCGACGGCATCTTTTTTTTCCGTTTTTTCGTTCTCCTCAACTAGCTGGGCACTGGAAAATCATAGAAAGCTGCACAATGACTCATTTTAAAGGAAATTACTACATCGAGTGCCTTTTGTAATAAAAAAAAAAAAAATTTAAAACAGAATCATTTTTTACAAAAAACGACATTTTCATGTAGAAGCTTGATGAATGCCATCATAATCGTAGGTTATAACCATATATGACGTAATATGTTGATGCAATGTTTATACACGCATATGTTTCGACAAAATATCATTAGAAGAACTAAGCATTGCATTTATTGGACTTAGTTAGCTGCCTGATTCTTTGGGGCTCGTCTCTTACTATTCCAAAGAGGAAAAAGCTGTAGGAAAATACACGCATATCTTTGGACAAGATATCATTAGAAAAACTAAGCATTGCATTTATTGGACTTAGTTAGCTGCCTGATTCTTTGAGGCTCATCTCTTACTATTCCAAAGAGGAAAAAGCCGTAGGGTTTTTCCTGTTTGTAATTATAGATTAGCAATAATTGTTCTAATTTAAGGTCATTTAAAATGTATAAGAGTTTATTGATGAGATCGAAACACAAAGTATACAATTAGAATCGCCTTGTCCAAAACCCTTATGTAGGAAACTTAAAGCTCCTTAGCTTGAACAACGAAGAAAATCCATTGGCTTGAAAAAACTAGAAAAGTTGTTTGAACTACAATATTCTGCATCGACGGCACCTTTTTTTCGTTTTTTCCGCAGCTAGCGGGGTACTAGAACATCATAGAGAGCTGTTTAATGGCTCATTTAAAGTTATAATACAGTTATAATGTAAGGAACGGAAATTTCTTAACAATCTTGCAGACAGGACCAACAAATCTTGTTCCACATGTAACAATCCAAGGTGTACAATATCTACAGACAGACCATTCTGCCATTCTGACCACCATAAATGACACGAGCTGTGAAACTGTGTCACCTACATTTAAAGTGTGCCATAAGCATTTAAACAAATTTTAAGCAACACAGATTATGAAAAGGTTCTTCAAGCTCCTAAGGTAGACCCAACTTACAACAAGTATCGCAAAAAAAAAAATACCGCTTTAGAGTCTATACCAAGATATTCCGGCCAGCCTATATTACGTCCATCTAAAAAGAAAAATAAACTCTGGGGGAATGATGACTATAAAACAGCCATTTGAAGAAAAACACGAACTTAGAAACAGGTTTCGGAAATTTCCTAACGTTGAAATCCTATAGATCTTTGTACAATAGAGGCTAAAGTGAAAAAAGGAGTCCTGAAAGTTAAGAGATCGACATAGAAGATGTCCATAGCTTCATCAATCGAATGGCTGGAAAAAATCCAAGGGATGGTATTTTACCAACATTGTTGCAGAACAGCCTTCTCCTTACCAGTAATCATCAAAAAACACAGGCCTTTTTCAATCCTTTCGAACAATCAGCCCCCCCGACACTTCCTCATCTCACCCCGTATGTTTGAAAACTCCACAACAAAACACAAGCCAATGAGGAACTTATAGAGCTGTTTACTGAATGAGAGCTTATCGATACTCTGGAGGAAGTAAATGTGTGCTCAGCATGCCACACTGCGGGGTATTTGTTCCTGAAAAGCCACGTAATCTAGTCCATATCCGAAAAATGGTAAACATACATTTGTTATCTTAATTCTTGTCTTAACTAAGTTGATTAAAATATAGGCCTATATTATGTCATGAAATGTATTATGAAAGTCATATTATGTGCAGTGTCTGTGCAATGCATTATGCGTATTACGAATTAAAAAATGTGCAGCTGGAAGTCGAAAAGAGCACGTTTAGGATTCCATGTGAATTTTTTATGAAGAAGAAGAACACGCGGAAAAAATTTTCCAGGGGAATTGTACGGGAGGAACTTTCTGAAGGGGGCATATTGCGAGGGAGGATTTCCTACGGGAGGAATATTACGGGGGAATGTTAAACGGGAAAAATATTCCACGGGAACTATAAACTGGGGGGATTTTTCGCGAAGTTTTCCAAATGGGTAATTTTTTCCAGGGGAGGGGGATATTTTTCAGCGATGGTAATTTTTCAAACACTTTTAAATTGAAAAATACGGTCGTTATTAATACACAGGGGGGAGGGGGATTTCCCACGGAGGATTTTTCGCAGGGAAAAATTTTCCGTGGGAGAGGGGGAGGGTCGTTTAATTTCATTTCTATTAAAATCTCTGCATCACCTGACGAGTAAGCTAGTAAAAAAAAAAAAAATAAAGTATACGGCATTGGACTTTACAGTCCCTACCGGCGGTGCTGATCTTCGTTTCTTGGCCCTTCAGCCAGGAAGTGCAATGGGGGGTTGGGGCCCAACCATCCTGTGCTTTCGAATACCCTTCCTTTTTACCTACCCCAGATTTCTCCAGGTACCAATTTAGAGCTGGGTCGACTCTGGCTGACCTTACAGAGTCACACCACTGACCCCTTGTCTCAAACCAAATAATTGGGTACACTAGGATCCGAACTCCCGCCCTCTCGGATAAAGGATCCTAAATTTAGCTAGTCTTACTATAAAATAAACACTCCATGACCAATAAAAATATTTTATCCAAATAACTTACTGCAATGCACCCATTTGCCAGGTAAAAGACAATTCCATCAAATGCAGTCACATGATTTGAAATATAAACAGAGCAAGGCTCGTTGTTGCACTCTTTCTTGCTTCTTTCTTCATATGTAACCCCAAAAACCATTGAGAGATGACACAAAATACGCCTGAAAAAGTGTTTTGTTGCCCTAAAAATCTAAAAAAAAACTGTCATCCTCTTAAGCGCCGCGGATCATACTATGGTAGTATAGTCCACTCTTTAGAATATTTTCCTATTATTATGGAAACTGTTCCTAGGGTAAGCTCTTGTCAAGCTGAAAAAAAAAAAAAAATCAAAACCATACCTCCTAAACACTTAATTTTACACAATTTATCCATCAGTCTTTCCAACTTGATTTTCAAATTTTGTCATGTCTTAGTCGTTTTCTATTGAAAAAAGTACTCTTTTCATCAGTTTTAGATACTTACTTGTACTTTACTTTTCAGAGAAATTTAACAGTGTTTGGCCCTGGCCAGCACCAACTGAGATTGGAATAACTTTTGTCGGCTGTTTCAACTTGTCGACTGCCCATTGAAAGATCTTCAATTAGCATTTCTTGCTGTATCTATGACCGTTCTTCACGAAACCTTCAAATGAATTTTCTTGGGATTTCTGCCAAAATTCTCTTTTTGCTATTCCTACTTGTTCACAAGTAGGCTAAAGATGCCGCAAAAATTTGTTCCCATGGGACAACACAAAGAGTGGTTATCTTTATATATTCCTCAATTTAAAACTACTTAAAAAGTTTTACCCGATTTATATCAACCAGTATCTTCAAAAATGCCATTATTTTTTTATATTTATTTCCTTACCAGAAAATAATACTCTGAAAACAATAAATAATACTCTAATAGAATAAATAGTACTCTGAAAATAAAAGTAATAGAAAATAGCCTAATATTTTTTCGTTTGGTCTGAACCAAACAAAAGCAAGTAAGTACATAGAATGCCAATTTTTATTGACTTGAATCAGCCTGAACTATTTACATAATCCTCTCAATATCTCAGACATTTACAAGCGTACCTCAGGTTTTCAACAATTATTAAGAGTATCAAAGTACATACACACACATACATAGTACTGGGGTCCCAGACTTCGCCCAGGCCCCAGCACTCGACATATTTGTATATATTTGATTATCTACTTATGCATTAGCATGATCATCGCGTTCTTCTTTAGGTTTGAGTATTTATGTGTCAAATCAGCAATTTCAACTGAATTAAGAAATTATGGCCTGAATTAAATTTCTCCTTCCTGTTAATGCATCAAAGAATCATCCATTTTATAGGATTTGTTTTTCCCTGGGACTCGTTATGATTCTCACTGTTGCTCCTATACTAACCGCAAATTTCGTTTACGATTCGATGTGATCGTCTCTGTCGCTTATCTTCTAACCACAGTGTTTTTGTCCATTATTGTCCTTTGGGATTGGTTGTGGTGATTGTTGTCGCATATCTTCTTGCCATAGATCTCATTCAAGCTTCTTTTTCTTGCATCAGTACTTGAGGAATTTTTTCATGTCTTTGCCTTAGCTATTCGGATTCACTGAAAATCCTATGTAATTTCGCATGACATCATAGATACCAGAAATACTTCTTTCCCAGCTTTTCCCAGTGATTATGTTTTGCATTAATTGCTTAGTTAATTATTCAGTAATAACCAGGAATGTTCCATTGCATATACCCAATTAAATATGTCAATTATGCATTGGAATAATGATTGTTTCCATTCTTTAGTTTCAAGTCATGGGTGGCAAATCAACAAGTTCAAGTGAATTAAGGAATTCAGGGGTGAATTAAATTCCTCCTTCCAGTGTATCCTTTACAAACGCTATAATAACATGTTCTTTATTCCATTGTAATTTCTGAAATAGAACCTACTTAAATTACATAATAGCGTAATAATCGTGTTATTCTTCAATTTGAAGTTAAATTTTCGTTACCAATTCAATGTGGTTTTTGCTGTTTATTGTTCCATGACTTTTTCTTTAGCTGTTTGCAATCTTGAATAATTTTTATGATTTAATGTGATCATCCCTGTCGTTTATCTACTAACTGCAGATTTCGTTGTCTATTATTTTCATTTGGGATTCACTGTGGTGCTTGTTGTCGCATGTCTTCTAGCCGCAGATTTCCTCCACCTTTCATTTTCGTGCATTATTACTTCAGATATTTTCCCCGTGTCTTTTGCTTTAGCGGTTCGGATTCATTCAAAATCAAGTGTAATTTCGAATGATGTCATAGATACGAAAAAAAATTCCCAGCTTTTCCCCTGTCACTATATTTTTGCATTAATTGTGCTGTTATACAATTCAGTAACAACCAGAAAAAGGACCAATACCTATACCCTCTGAAATATCTAAATTACGCATGGGGATAATCATCGTTTTATTCTTTAGTTTCAAGTCATAGGATGGCAAATCAGCAATTTCACTTGAATTAAGATTTTTGCTGTTTCTTGTTCCATGCCTTGTTCTTTAGCTGTTCAGTCATTTGCATCTTGTTTAATTTTGCAAGCGTCATAAATACTGAAACGATACGACAATTCTTGGATGGAGTAATTTGTGCTATTGAAATTAAATATGTATGACGTCATTGACATTCACTTTTTTTCCAAAATTAAGACTATAAACTACTTTTTCCAAGCTCGTGACCGATCTAGTTCGTTTTTTCATGTCAGAAAATCTCACGGTGCTAATTTTCAAAAAAAGCAGCCGTTTTCAAGAAAAAAGTTATTTACATATATATACAGTTGCTCGTTTAAAGAGAATAGATACATACACACACAATTTTTTTTACTGGGAAAAATCAGTGATAGTTCCTAAATGTCAAGGGTACCTAGGAATCAGATGGAAGCGCGTAGAAAGGACGCTATAGAGCAGAGAGTTGAATCAGAAGAAACTACTTGAAAAGCCCTTATTAAAGTGTCTGAAGGCTTTTGCGTCTGGAAGGCTGCTGGTATATCCAGAATTCTCAGAGCAACATTATCGCAGCTTTATAATTACTACAAGCATCTGAATGATGATCAGAAGCTTTTGGTCTACATGCCAGTCATGAAGCCACGGCTTTGTCACCGTTTTTTTCCCCTAATGAAGAAGCCACTTTGGCGATTTACTTGATCCAAGCTTCCAACATGTGCTAGGGTCTGACTAAATCTGAAATAAGAAAATTTCCTCGTCAGTATGCTATGGCAAACGGCAAAAAAGTGCCTGGGGCTTGGATCGACAATGCAAAGACAGGAAAAGAATTGATGTATAACTTTCGTTTGCAAAACCTGAAATTATTACTGAGGAAACCTGAGGCAACCAGCGTCAGTCGGGCACCAAGTTTAAACCCATACAACATGAACCGATTTTTTCAAAACTTGAGCTCTATCCTTGAAATGCACAACTTCACTGCCTCTGGCATCTATAAGACAGATGAAGCGGGTGTTACAACCATGACAAGACCCCTAAAGTCCTTGCAGAAAGGTAGAAAAATAATAAGCAACGTTACTTCACCCAAATGCAGCACTCTAGTTACAATTATTAGAACATTTGCTACGGGTAGATATTTCTTACCGCCTTTATTTTGCCTTTTCAAGAAAGAGCTACCAGCCCCACGTGCTAAATGGCTGTCCAAGTGGGTCAGTTGCTGGAAAAAAACCCGTCTGGGTGGATAGCACACGAACTGTTCTGCAAGTGCTTGCACCGTTTTGTGAAGCATTCGTGTGCTTCACCTGAGCGAAAAAAAGCTACTGGTCCTTGATAATCATGAATCACATATCTTGCTAAACGCTGTGAACATAGCCAAGGAAAATGGCATCATCCTTCCAACCATCCCCCTCATGGTAGCCAAAGACTGCAACAACTAGACATCAGTGTTGTTTTTTTTTTCTTGCTCAAAGCTCACTACAACAGAACGATGGATAATTGAATGCTAAGCAATCCGGGCGAAACGGTTACCATCTACATTATAGCAGGATAGGTTGGTACATCTTCCCTGCGTATATTCATCCCTTCCAATATCTGGAGTGGGTTTGTGCCAAATCTGGTATTTAGCCTTTCAACCTTGACGTCTTTACTGACGAAGATTTTTCTGTCTTCAAATTAAAGTGACAGACCAAACATGTCGTCTGATCATATGACAAATTAAAATGACAAAAACTAACCTCAAGGGCTACACAAGAATGAGTGCCCAAAAGTCAGTATTACAGGCTTCACTGACAGTGTACCACAGGCCTCGTCACCACTTTCTCTTCTCATTGTCACACCAAAGCAGGTCAAACCTTTCGCAAAAACTGTTAGTAAAAAAAATTTACTCAAAGAGGGTGCTATGGCTCAACAGATGTATTAACTGATACTCCAGTTCAACAACAGACTGAAGCTGAGGAGAAAGCAAAAATGGAGAAAAGAAGAAAAGTTGCAAGGTCAAGGGCAGTCTAGCAAGTAGCAGTAAAAAAAAAATATTGCAATATGACGAGGAGAGTGATCAGATTTTTTCACTGAATGATGACACTGATGACTAATCTCTTCACCTGGAAAAAGAAGAAAATCAGCAGCCTGCAGAGGGAGTTTAAGTGAAAGTGGTGTATGAAGTGGAATATTTCCCTGGTATTGTTCAAACCGGGATAAATGATTTAGCCAAACTAAGCGTATTCAGCATGGTAGGAATATGTAAATGGAAGTGACTTGAAAAAGAAGATTCCGTAATCTATCCTCGTGAGGATATTTTGAAGAAGATTTCAAACCCAGTCCCTGCAAAAGGGACAACATCAAGACCATTCTCTTCCTTGCAACGATTAGTAAGGCCACAAAAGGTCTCAGTTTTACATTTAGTTTCGTACTTTCATTTTTGCAGCCTTATAAGCAATTAAACAGATTATACATAAATGCGTCTTTCAGTGGCCAAGCATGGACCACAGGTTTGCCTTGCTCAGTGGAGACCAGCCTTGGCCAGACGGTACATATTGGACAATGACAAGTTTACAGCAGCAAGGGTAACGGTTAAAAGCCCTAAATATATTCACAAAAACTATTCACTAAATGCAACAGTTTGGCACAAGTAAAGCTACAAAATGCATAACTTGTTGGAAGTGAAGTCAATTAAAAAACAACTTGCTCAATATAGACCACTCTCCCCTACATGAAGCTATTCTACAAAACAAGTCTATGTTTGTTGGCTGACAAGTGTTTTGGATGAATATATAGTATAGAGTTTATTTGTGAAAATCAGAGAAAGTCACTCTGGCCCTCCAGCCAAGAGACGAAACAGAGTAAATTTACTAAACTCTAATTTTAGAAATACTCATGCATGAAGACAAAAGGTCTCCCTTCTCTTTCTCCATGTAAAATAGTCTGATATAGATATTTTAAGCCTCAAATGCAACTTTTCCGAAAAAAGTTTTAACAAGAACTCAAGATGACTTCTTTAATTTCTTCATCTAAGTTATGCAAAAATCTTTTTGATCTATTTTGAATATTTTTTAACCTAAAAACGAACAAACAGTAGCGAGGTTTTCCTGGTAGATGCAGAGAGCAAAGTTGAACCCGTCTGGGTGGATATCACAAGAACTGTTCAGCAATTGCTTGCACCATTTTGTGAAGCATTCGTGTGCCACGCCTGAGCGAAAAAAGCTTCTGATCCTTGATAATCATGAATCACATATTTCGCTGAACGCTATGAACATAGCCAAGGAAAATGGCATCATCCTTCCAACCATTCCTCTCATGGTAGCCAAAGACTGCAACCACTAGACATCAGTGTTTTTTTTTCTTGTTCAAAGCTCACTAAAACAGAACGATGGATAATTGAATACTAAGCAATCAGGGCGAAACGGTTACCATCTACAATATAGCAAGATCGGTTGGTACATCTTTCCTGCATACATTCATCCCTTCCAATATCTGGAGTGGGTTTGCCAAATAATGGTATTTAGCCTTTCAACCTTGACGTCTTTTTTGACGAATTTTTCCGTCTTCATATGTAAGTGACAGACCAAATATGTCATCTCATCATATGAGAAATTAAATAACAAAAACTAACCTCAAGGGCTACACAAAAATGAATGCCCAAAAGTCAGTATTACATGCTTTACTGACAGCGTACCACAGTCCCCGTTACCACCTTCTCTTTTCATTGTCACACCAAAGCAGGTCAAACCTTTCGCAGAAGTTGTTTCTAGAAAAAAATCTACTCAAAGAAGGTGCTATGGCTCAACAAAAGTATTAACTGATACTTCAGTTCAACAGCAGATTGAAGCTGAGGAGAAAGCAAAAATGGAGAAAAGAAGCAAAGTTGCAAGGTCAAGGGCAGTAGAGCAGGTAGCAGTAAAAAAAATAAAAAAACATTGCAATATGACGAGGAGAGTGATCAGATTTTTTCACTGAATAATGACACTGATGACTAATCTCTTCACACAGGAAAAGAAAAAAATGAGCAGCCTGCAGAGCGAGATTATGTGAAAGTGGTGTATGAAGGGAAATATTTCACTGGTATTGTTCAAACCAAGATCCATGATTTAGCCACAATAAGCGTATTAAGCATGGTAGGAATATGTAAATGGAAGTGACATGAAAAGGAAGATTCCATAATCTATCCTCACAAGGATATTTTGAAGAAGATTTCAAACCCAGTCCCTGCAAAAGCGACGGTATCAAGACCATTCTCTTTCTTTACTTTTGAAGATTTGTAAGACTGCAAGAGCTCTAAGTTTTATATTTAGTTTTGTACTTTCGTTTTTGCAGCCTTATAAGCGATTAAACTGATTATAAATAAATACGTCTTTCAGTGGCCAAGTATGGACCGCAGGCTTGCTCAGTGGGGACCAGCCTTGGCCAAGCGGTACATATTGGACAATGACAAGTTTTCAGCAGCTAGGGTAACGGTTAAAAGCCCTAAATATATTCATAAAAACTATTCACTAAATGCAACAGTTTGGCACAAGTAAAGCTACAAAATGCATAACTGGTTGGAAGTGAAGTAAATTGAAAACAAAAAAAACTTGCTCAATATGGACCCCTCTCCCCTACATGAAGCTATTCTATAAAACAAGTCTATGTTTGTTGGCTGACAAGTGTTTTGGATGAATGTATAGTATAAAGTTTATTTGTGAAAAATTAGAGAAAAGTTGTCTTTCCTCCTCTGTCGAAGTCACTCTGGAACTCAAGCCAAGATACAAAACAGAGTCACTTACCAAACTCTAACATTAGAAATACTTATGTATGAAGATAAAAGGTCTCCCTTCTCTTTCTCCATGTAAAATATTCTGATATCGATATTTTAAGCCTCAAATGCAACTTCTGCCGAAAAAAGCTTTAACAAGAACTCAAGGTAACTTCTTTAATTTCTTCATCTAAGTTATGCAAAAATCTTTTTGATTTATTTGGAATATTTTTAAACCTGAAAACGAACAAAAAGTAGTAAGGTTTTCCTGATAGATGCAAAGAGCAAAGTTGAAACTTAAAACAAACAAAAATGACTGCTTCGTAGTTTATGCAATGTCTATCTGCAACACTGTTTAAAAAAAAAAATGACTTGATATTTCTCTATTTTGTAGAATTCCGTGATACTTCTGTAGTACTGAAAAACTGAGGTTTTTTTTTATCTGCAGGCTACTTAAGGACTTATCTATTTCTAAGCTTGTCTTGTTATGTCGGTTTTGTTATTCTAGTAAAGGAATAGTTTTACAGATATTCTACAAATACAGGGAATATCATGATTCAGTTTATTTTAACCAGTTTTTCAGATATATGTTACATAAATTGTAATATAATATTTTTTTGCTTTGTATCAAGTTTGAGCTTTGCTATCTAATTACATCCGAAAAGTTTTTATTGGAAATCCTGAAATTCAAGATACAACATGTCTTCCTCTTTCTTAATATAAAACCTATCTATAAAAAATGGCAATTTGCATCATTTACAGCCCTTACCGCACGGGCTCTGGGGTTCATTTCATCTCTGATTTTAAAGATATATTTTCTGGACCCTTCAACAATTCTGGACAAAATGGCTATCTCAAAACCAGTGGTGTCAACTCATAAAAGTCAGGTGGATGTAAAATGTTTTTCAAGGTTTAGGCAGAGAGGAGGGGAAGATTTATCCCAGATTTGCCTCTCAATCATTCGGTCTTGGTTTTTTCTTACAATTAGCCATATCTTGATGCCTGCAAAATACTTTTAGGCATCATATTTTCTTTTTGAACATATTGATTTCTTTTCTATTTTTCAATAAAAACACAAAAATCAAGCATATTTTTCATTAAAATACCAAAAAAAGTATTTTTTTAATTTGAGAGGAGAAGGCCATGCCCCTCCCCAATTTAAATTCACAACTAAAAAATTTGATTGGATGTATTAGTAGGGTACAGGATTATGCATAGCAAAAAAAAAGTTTTTTGTGCATATTTTTAATCCCAAAGGAAAATTTTAAACTGGAACCAATGCAAAATGTATCATCTATAATGGTCTGTTTTGTTCTAAATAAATCATAAAAACTTGATTACTGATTGCTCAGAACCCCAGTTGTTATTTCTTTCATTCCTAAATCTGCAGTGCCAGGTATAATTGAATGTCTGATTTACCTCTAGTCTTGTGTTGCGGTTTTTAGATGACTATTGAATCTTCTTTTGGAAGTGTTAACAGAGAAAGTTTTAGGGATAACTTTCTCAGAAAGATCATTCCAGATCAAAGTGCTTTGTTAGATGAAGCTGTTCTTCAAATACTTTGTTCTTGGCTGGCTAGCCTTAAGATAATTTAACCAAGCTGTTTGCCTTCGTGTATGTCTTTGTTTGGACAATTAGAGGCACAAAACAAGAAATCTCTAGAGAAGGAGGTGAACTTAATTGCTTATAGAAAACAGCCGTCAACAGTACATGAAACCTCTTACTAACAGACTGGATAGTCATGGGGAACAACTAAACATGCCCTACTAGCCCTGTTTTGGATCTTTTGAAGTGGTGCCAGCAATGTTTTTGGAGCACCAACATAGAGCAGACATCATTTTGAACTAACCGCTGAAAATCCAATTGTTGGTGTAACCTTTGACTGATGAAACCGAAAAATAAACAATCTACAACCTCATGCTAATTAGAATAAAAAAAAAAAAATCTGTTCCAACAAGGCATTTCAATTTAAACCATGTCCAGGTTTAGTTCTTCAAAAATTTCCAAATGATTTTAAAGGGAAACTGGAAGATTTTTCCTGAGTGTGGGAGGAGGAGGGTAAATCCAATTCTTCAAGTGCAAAAAGATTTTTCCTGGAATAGAAAACATAATATACAAGAAAATTGAACTTTTATGCAAAAATATAGGAGCTTACCTCTTGAGGGCTTCATTGTGTGCACAAAATGATACAAAAGTGTATGATGGAACCAGAATTAACAACCGAAGAAAGAATAACAACAAACCGAATGGAAAGTAAATCAAGAATCCAAAGAGGGAGCCAACTGACTGACACTGTATCCTATAAAGTAAAATTCTTATTTTATTAGGCATGGGATACTAAGATGATATAATTAATAAAATGGTACAGTTGATACCAAACTGACTGACAGCAATAAATCATTTTTTGTAAGCCGTTTTTTTGACTCATCAAAGTTCTAAGATTTTGCTTCTTTCTGCTCAGTTTTTGTTTCTTCAAAGTATTAAGAATTTACAACTCACAGTTATCGTTTTTTGCTTCATCAAAGTGTTAAGATCTTTCAGCTCACTGACAAATAAAACATTGAAGAGAGAACTTCGATGACAATCTCATCTAAGTCCTTAGACCACATCATCAGAGAAGAATGAAGAAAAATGCGGGCAAAAAAAAAAAACAGCTTGAGAACTAAGAGCAAAGTTGTCATATTTTTGTCAAAGTAGTTTTCTGTCAAAAGATATAAGATCTTAGCACATTGATTTGCTAAAAAAAAAAATGAGGCTTGCATTTTATGGTTTTTATCTATAATTTAGGTTATTTGGTCATACCCCGGATTTTGATCAAAACTCTAGGCCTTTGATCGAATTATTTAAATAACTTTTTCCACAAGACAAGCTTTTCAAAGAAAAGTAGAGCTCCGTTAAGCCAAGAATGAGCAAAAATTAAGTCAAATGATCTTCCAAGCGTAAAACTACCACAAGTCACTATCAATAAATAAATGAAACTCAAAACGAACAGAATTTAAAATAAATAGCCGCGTAAAACTCAAAACAAGCAAAATTTAACATGAGTATGGCTGATAACCCCCATGCCTTCTCAAGACCAGAACACAATTTGCGCTGTACTTAAAAAAAAAAAAAAAAAAAAAACAATAGCAAACGAATGACTGTGGATTGTCAGTTTAATTGACATATACTGAAATTTGTTCCTTAAAGTTTTAAGAATTTTTTATGTATGAAAGTAAGAAAGGTGAAAACATTTCATACGTATTTTACTTTCAGTAAAGCGCAAATTGTGTTCTGGTCTTGAAAAGGCAAGGGGGTTACCAGCCCTATTCATGTTAATTTTTGCTCGTTTTGAGTTTGACTCAGCTATTTATTGTAATTTCTGTTCGTTTTGAGTTTTATTTATTTGCTGATAGTGATTTGTGGTAGTTTTACGCTTGGAAGATCATTTGACTTAATTTTTCTTCTCTCTTGGCTTAACGGGGCTCTTTACTTGTCTTTTGAAAACTGGTCTTGTGGAATTTTTTTTTAAAATTAATTTCTGTCTGTTCTTTATTGACATAGTATTTTTCATGAAAAAAAAAAACTCTTCAGTTTTTTTCTATAAGAATCCATAGTATGGGTTGCTATTTGTATGTTAGAGAAACTTTTTAACAATTTTTAATCCTGACACAAACAGTATAATTCTATCTATGCTCTTTGACAAACAGGATACACTTACACTCTTTTTATTTATTTTAATTTATTAAAAGGTCTGCTTGCTCTCCAATTTCTTGTTACTCTTAAAGAGGGCACCAGACGCTCGCGCTGCAGTTGGAGTACAAGGGGGAAGACTTCCCCCTTCATATATCTAGTAAAATCATTTATTTAGGAGCTTAAGGAGGGAGATAGACACATTAGCTCAATGGATGATGTCTTGAACGTGGATATCGCATTTTAAATCTGAAGAAATTGTGACGCCAAGTAGTTTAAATGAGGACACAGAAATTTCACGAGGGATAGGATTAAGAAAACGGCGAGGATTTGAGGATATAAATTGGCATTATCATCGACTTAGAGGGGTTTACTGTCATGTCTAAATCCGAGACCTCATTTCCAATATTGAGGATGCCTATAGGGTTGCTTATTAAATTTCTGAAGCAAGCTTCAACAACTGCTAGGTCATCAACAAATTTCCATTGGTCAGGAAATTCTTTTGCGAGGCTGTTATCCAAGACTGAAAAAAGGAGGGGACATAGGAGAGTACCTTAGGGTATGCCATTGTGGACAGGGAGAAGATTTGAATTATGATTCTGGTATTTGACAACCTGCGATCTATTTGTTAAGAAAAAGGCAACCAATTTCACCAGTAAGGGGTCAATATTGAGCTTGCTGACAAGTATCTCAACTAAGATATTGTGGTTAACAAGGTCAAATGTTTTTTGGAAGTAAATAGAAATTAAATTTAGCCAGGAATTAGGCTTTTCGAGCATTTTCCTGATGTGGACAATGAGAGAAACGAGGTAGCGGGAAATAGAAGTGGATTTTAGGTTCCCAAATTGCCTCAGGTCAGAAAGAGGCAGGTTTATTCCTTTAGCCAATCTGCAAGGAATCCTTCATAACGTTTCGAAAAAATAGGAGTAAGAGTAATAGAACAAAAACCTTCAAAACCAGGCTTTTGGTTTTCCCTTTTCAAAGGGGTTATGAAACCATGTCTCCATCTTGTTGGAATTCACCCTTACTCGGCAATCTTGTTAAACAGGACCGACGAGGGCTTAGTAAGGAAGTCACTGAAGGCATTAATAAGAGGAAACAGGATATTGAAAGGACAAACACTTTTTCCTCTTTTCTTCTTTCTATCTCAGATAGGGAAACAGTGGGACAAGAAGGGGAAAGGGCTCCTGCTGGTAATTGGTCAGACAATACTGGAATGCTCTGGACAATAGAAGCATGTAATTTATTTACATTATTGGCAGTAACATCAGGGGACTTGGTTAGATTGAAGTTAAGCTGCTCAAGCCTCCTGTCATATTGCTTTTTAACCTCAGAATACCATTTTTTTTTTTTTGGCTTATTAGTGAACAATTCTTCAACCTTATTTTTGTAGGATGATTGTGGCAATTTACAAATTTCTCTTTTAACTGATTTTCTTAGTTTATTGGCTTCATCCAGTTTACCATTTTTCAATTTGGTTCTAATAAGTGTTTTTATAGTTTGGTTAATAAAAGGTTTATCACTAGAGCACCTTTTAAATCTTTTTTCTGGGAAAAAAATTTGATATTTATCCATTGAAATTTTGTGGGACGTAGCCATTTTCTTACCAAGATTCTTTACCAAAAGAAAACAGACCAGAATTTTGAAGAGGCCGGTAAGCACCATAGGTTATTGAGAAACAATGCTTAAAATTTGAGGAAGAGGATAAAAAAAAAATTAGTTAAAATAACATCAAGAGAAGTATTTCCCCGAGTCGTTGGTATTTTAACAATTTGCTTTACTTTAAGTGAGGAGCAAAAAGAATCCTTTTTAGGGTTGCTGGCATTGCCAACTAAGAAAAGGCCATTATTGGGATACTTAGAAATAAAAAAATCAGCACTTGCTGGATGAATTTACATTTTGATTTGGGGAGTAATAGGAAACAGCTATTGCAATAATATTAAATGGACGAGGGAGTACTTTTGGTCTAATACTTAGCCAGAGGGTTTCATCATACTTGGATAAACTAGGGACTCGAATAACCTTTGGGCAAAGGTTACTCTTAGTAAAGAACAAAACACCGTCACCTTTTTTCCGAGTGGGTGGTCTAAAGTAGGGAGTTTAATAAACTCTGATTAATTTGTCAGGCGCAACAACCCTGGGTCATAGGACTGTACTTCAGTAATAGTTATAATATCTATTTGATTTGATTCTGAAAGCACCTCGAGGTTGGTAAGCTTTTCAAATTAAGACTTTCAGCATCAGTAACTAAAAGTTTAGAGAATTTCCTGGGTAGTGTTTTAATTTAATATTATGATGCTTTAAAGAAATAAGGGTAAGAAAAGGATTTACCTTGGGAATTTGGAGGTGGGGGGATGAGCAAGGATATAGATGAAGCATGATGAGGAAGGTGCAACTTGTTTCCAAATGACAGGAAGTGAGAACAATTAGGATTTAATACAAAACAATTATTACAGGCAAGAACTCTCAGATCTGAGTCACATTAACAGGGAAGGCACAAGGGATAAAATGAATGGGCTGGAGGAGGGGTTTCATGGAGATAGGGTAAGAAGGAGTCGAATTGGGAGGATTTTTGATAGAGAGGAAAGGGGAAGATGGGAGGGCAAGAAGATGCTGGGAAAGAGAAGTGGGGTGGGAACTTCCTGGGAGGAGGCAGGTTGGATCTACTTTAGCAAATGATGGGTGGAGGTTCGAACCAGTCAACAGCATCTTGGGCACATGGAGCAGATAAGGTATGCAATGGGGTTTGTGACTGGGAGGGATATGAGTAAGAGGGGATTGTGGGAGGGTTTGGGTGCAGCAATGTCTGCAATGGTGATTTGACTGGTTGTGAGTAAATTTCTGGGTTGGAGGGGCGTTTTGGGAGAGGATACCTGGGGCATGGTGCTTTGTATCAGATAGGGAGGCAGGCAATGAGGGGTATTTAATAAGGGACGAATGGATATGTAATGCTGCCTAAAAAAGGGACTTTCTAGTGTGAAATCTTTGACTGGTAACAGCTGGGACTGCCCAAATTTGTGCATTTGGCTTTTGTTTGCAACTTGATTTTTTTTTTTTGTAAAAAGGAAGAGGGGACATAGATATGCAGGATATCGCACCCAAAACAATGCCCACTTGACGCTAACTTACATAAAGGAACATGGTCAAAATTACATTTTGCTTTAGTACACTTGCCAGTGAGGTAAAAACGACATAAGTGCAAAAACAAACACTTCTTTGGTCGCACTTGTTACACAAAAACGGGAACAAACTCTTGGACTAGCTTCATTTCGTTTTTGAGGTTACAGGTCATAGATCTATGATTATAAGGGCACTTTGGACCTTATTTGCAATTTCCTTGCTTAAAAAACTTGCAATTTTTGATAACACTATTACCAGGAATACTTTTTACTTGCAGCTTCGTTGGAGCACAATCATGTCCAAAATCACATTTATCTCCTAATTTGCAAAAACCTGCCAAAATTATATTAGCACATTTATGTATATTAGCAGGGAAGTCATTATTTTTAGGCAGGCTCACTTCCAAACTGTCAAACCAAATTCTGAACTTAGATTTATGTCACTTGTAGAGACTAAAGTTGATGAACTCTCTGCTTCCTTCATTAATAGTCATTGAACTTAAGGACAATGCACTTCTTTGATGATGAGAGACTAAAGTGTTATTTATCTTGTTTGGGATGGAATTATGTGTAGGTTGACTTCTTGAATCACTGTTGTAAATTGATAAAAAAAAATCTGTAATAAGCATTAACACATCTGTTAACTTTTCTTTTAAAGTCAATACTTTTTGTAAAATCTGGTTGTAAGGAGGGGGCTGCAGTGATGCTATCTGTTTGAACAGATTTATTCATGCTGCATTCAGTGGCTTGGCATGATACATGTGTTGAGCCTTTGGGAAGAACTCAAGATCTTGGCACTGGGGTGGAGCAAGGGAAATTGTAGGACCAACTGAACTAGGCCCAGCCTCGTGAGGCACGTTTGGTTTTTCTGTTAAAAAAGAAAGCAGGCTGTGTGGAGGATCAGGAAAGGAGTAGAACTGCTTAGGTCACTTATGATGCTAAGAATTTTTTTTTTCTTTCAACAGGGGTACAAAACGTTTAAGGGAAGCAAGATTGGGGTACACAAAGACCCAGAGAAGAAGTAAGGTTTACCTTGGATTTAGTGGAGCAATCAAGGCACATCCAGGAGTTGCTCCAATTGGTAATACCTATCCTGGCACACTTTTCCACCCCTGCATGGAACCAAGAGTCACAATTAGCACATTTAGTTGAGTTAGATGTAACTTGTAGTCTGCACTCTGGACAATTTTGCTTTTGTTTTGCCATTTGGTCATGCAAAGTTCAACAATCATGGAATGCCTCTGTTACAGCTGCTTTGAACTTAGAGAGATGTTGACAGGTTGAAGTGTCACTCCAAACTGAAATTACTTCCCCCTTTTTCAAAAATCATATTAATAATCTTCATTAATTTATTTTTAACCTCATAACCACCATTTTCAAGAAAATCATTATCCCACTATCAGCACCCGGGGCCTTCACGAACTTTTTAATTCTTACCTTGATTTGCAGTTAGGAGCAAATTAAGATTCATCTTGATCTGTTAATTGCTCCATACTTGATGATGTGAATGATTAAACATCAGATACATCACAAGGTACTTCCAGGGAGCACCATTCCATTCAACATCTAATAACTTCTTGAAAACTTCATTATTGGGTGCTAAGACTGTTGTATTTGAGAGACTATTTTAGTGGTTTACTAAACAAAAGGAGAAAAACTGTTGTTTGTGTTAAGTTTCGACAGATGGCTTGAACAGCTTCTTTAATGTCCCCTCCTGCCAGAGTCAATATTTTGGGAAATTGACAAATGAATTGGCGGGGGGGGGGGGGGGGGGGTTCTTTTGAAGTAAGCTTATATATCATAAGTATATCAGCTCTTCATGGTCAGTAAACCAGTATAGATAATTTCAGCTCCTTCAAACGTTCATCGTAAGGCTTGTCTCTCATCTTAGATACTGTCTTTGTGGCTCTCCTTTGCACCCCTTCCAGAAGCCCTACATCCCCCTGTATCCTGGTGATGCTATGCACATTCCAAAATCAAGCACCGGTCTGACAAGGGCCTTGTACAACCTCACAAAAACATAGGAAGACCTACTGGATATAATTTTCATTAAGAGAGCTAGGGTAGAGTTTGCATAAGACACAGTTTTCTTGCAGTTTGAATGAAATTTACACTGGTTGTCAACAATGATTCCATGATCCCTTTCTTCATCCACACTTTGCAGCTCTTGAATGTTATTTACAGCTGGATTGACCACACTATACTTGAAACATGGGTTGGACTTGCCAAGATGAGTAACACTACATTCGTCAATATTGAAGCTCAGCTCATGTGCCATGCTGTTGCCCAGTTTTGAATATGATCAAGATCTGCTAGCAGTGACTCATGATTGACTGCACCAAACAACTTTGAGCAGTCAGCATAAAGAGTTAGATGATTTGTAGATAATTGAAAAATATCATTTATAAAGATATTGAATAAGGTAGGTCCAAAGACACTACACTGCAGGACACCACTGGTAACTCCACATCTCTCAGAGAGGACTGATTCTCCTTCATTAGTAAAAAGCCTTACTATCTGTATTCTTTCAGTAAGAGAAGCTGAGGTCCAGCCCACAAGGTCTGCATTAATTCCACAGGAGGTGAGTTTTTTGTTCAAGTGTGGATGTGAAGCTTTGTCAAATGCTTTTTTCAAGGTTAAACAGCAAGACATTCACAGGTAAACCCTGATCAATCAGGTTGTTATAACATCATAAGTATCCAGCAAATTTGTTTCTACAGACTTTCCTGGTAGACAACCATGTTGGCTCCCAGATAGTATCCCATTAAGTTTGAGATGCTTCATGACAGAGCCATTTACAACTCTTTCCAGAACTTTAGCAACAGCAGAAGTTATACATATGGGACAGTAGTTTTCTGTGCTGGCTTTATTTCCTTTTTTGAACAAAGGAGTGACAAAAGCTATTTTCCAATCTGTTGGCACTTCCTTGGTACATAGGGAGACTTTGAATAATTGGGACATGGCTTGGCAATGTCTTCAGCAACTTCTTTTAGAAGACGTGGATGTAACCTATTTGGTATAACTGATTTGTTGACATCTAGCAATTTCAGTTGTTTGAGGATATTTGTACTACGAATCTCATTGGGCTCAATTGCGTGGTGGATTTACCATTGAGTAGGTCCGTATCTGATGTGCTACTAAAAACAGACAGAAACTGGTAGTTCAATTCATCTGCTATTTCTTTGACATCTGTTAGTTCAGCTCCTGAAGCAGTTTAGATACTGATTGCTGACCAGGACTTTTACATGACACATATTGCCAAAATTTCTTTGGATTATGCTTGCATTCTTTAGATAGTGTGGCTTCATGGTTCTGGTAAAGTTTCCTGGTAAAATTTCTCAATTTATCTCTTGCTCTTTTGAACTTCTTGTACTGGAATGAACTCTCAGTTGCTTCGTATTTTTTCAAAGATCTCTTTTTTTTACTGAGCTGCTTCTTAATTTCTTTGGTCAAGTATGGAAGAGTCTTTGGGCTTCTCCTGTAAGATACAGAAGAGTTGCTGTCATGGATTCTATGTAAAGTTAACTTTGAAATTTTCCTATTGCTCCTCTACTGGTCTCTGTGAAATTTCATGCCAGTTCACCATTTTCAGTTCCTTCCTGATAGAACTGTAATCTATAGCTATGTGGTCACTCTTACCAACGGGGGGTAAGTTTTCAATATGTTTTAAAAGGTCTTGGTTACTCAGCAAAATAAGGTCTAATAGGGTTGGTTCTGGAAGATTCTATATCTAGTTGGTTATTAACATCTTGATATAGGGAGAGGTCATGCATGCAATTAAGGAATGGTTGTTGTGTTGCACCATCTTCATGATAACCAAATCCTTTCTTTCCATGAAAATGATCTGCTATGGCTTGTTCTGTAACAATTTTAGATGTAACTGAAGGGCTTCTATAAATACAAGCAATTCTTGTAATAACAGGGTTAAGTGGAACCTTTAGATTAAAGCAGACCAACTCAACAAAATCATTAACAGGGGGAGTATCTACCACTTTAACATCATATTCTGCTCTAACTATTACCAATACACCCCTTCTGCAATTACTTGAACTCAAGTTTAATATTACCTGGTATCCAGGAATAGAGATATGACTACCCTCCAATCGAGTGCTACTATTCTTGGGACTCACCTCTGTTAACATCACCAAACTATATTCCATATCTGTTACAAGGCTTTTTACTTCCTAAATCTTATTGGTTAACTGATCTACATTGGCTACCAGTAACAGAAACGGATTATGTTTTTGTATATATTCTTTTTCATCCTCATCTGCTCTGTTTAATTTGGAGACACTGTTGTCACTACACATTGACTCAAACAGAAGGGATGAAACATTATTGCTACTTGAGAGAAATTCAGCAGTGACAAATGTTACTGACTCTGAACTGGATATCAAACCACTTTGTATTCCATCATTTATATCAACAACACTTTCAGATGAACAATCTTTAGTTTTTTCTCTGTATCTTTTCCTGTGACTCTATCACAGTTGAGCAAATTCTCAAAAAGTTCTACCTATCTCTCTAACTCTTTCCTTATCACTAATTGTGGTCCCACTCCTATCTTTAACTGGAACAAATCCAGATTGGCTATTACCTCTCAATTTATTTAGTATGCCAGTATAATATTTTACTATTATGCCATCTAGCTGTATCTTCCAGATATTTGGCAATTTTATCCATGTCCACCATTTAACATCTCCTTAGTTCATATTTTAATGCTTTCTTAACTTTCTTTACATTCCTCTTATTTTCATATGATCTATCACCCAAACAATTCTTGAACAAGCCATTACTCCTCTCTATTAAACAGAAATATTTTCAGTAATATTCCTAGCTGTGTTCCTAACTTTCTTCCCTAAGACACCATCAGTAACTCCAAAAACTTTTTTTTATAAGATTATTCTATCCATCTTCCACATTATCAAATTTAAACTATCCAATTTAGTATTAAACTGTTCCTAGAAAGTTTCCCTCAAATTCTCAACCTGGAGTCTACCAGTTTCATATCTTTTCAGAAGGTAGTTACCCTTCCTAAATTTCAGCTTCATATTAACCCTAAACACTACTAAACAGTGATCTTTACTTTTAGCTTCAATTACACCACAGTTGTATATACCCTAGTATCTTGTATTGATCCTGCCAGTCTTTGGTTTACAGTAACAAAATAAGGTTAGCTGTCTTGCCATCATGTAAATACTATGTTAACTAATTGACTATTTTATGACCAAATACTGTATTGGTTATAACTAGATTGTTATATCTACAAAACTGCACCAGTCCGTATCCATTACTGTTTTTTTTTTCAACACAAAATTTACCTAGGCTAGGATATCATCTCTTCCTATTTCTACCAACCTGGGCATTAAAATCTCCAAACAAAAACACAATATTTCTACCTGGGACCATGGCTTTATAAAGTTTCATTACCACAAAAGGTTTCCTGGTGGTGAATGTTTGTTTTATGAGGCCAAGGGCTTGGTTTGCTTTTGCAACTGGAGCTTGTGCATGACAAAAAAACAAACTTAAACTCAGAGTCAACAATGAACCCTAGGTCCTTCTCCTCACCAACTGCCTCAAGCTGGGTGTCTCCTGAACAATATTGATGTTTTGGATTGTTATGTCCAAGATACAGGACTGAATACTAGATGCATTGAACACTAGACACCAATCTGCTGACAAATTGGATAGCTGGTTCAAATCCTCTTTCATATTACCTTAAAAAATACCTTAAATCACAGCTTGGAGCGAAATTAAAGATTTTCATCCTTGTAACACTCTGTTATGACTTCCATGGGTTGTTTGCTAAATTTGGGTTGAGGACTCAGCAACTTCCCAATTGTACAGGAACTCTTGCTGTAGTCATTCTTTGTCTAGATTTTTCTTGAATGCACCTGTTGCATTAGCAGCCAATGTATTTTCAGAGAGTAGATTCCACAAGTTTGTTACTCGTTGGCTCAAAAAATGGCTTCTTTCTCAGACTAAGGAGCATTGCTTGAAGATCGTTTTGGAATGACCTCTAGTCACAGAATGTTCTGGGGGGGGAAGGAGACAAGGGAGAGCATTTTTGGAAATAATTTTGTGGGTCATTATCATGTCACCACGTTTCCTCCAGTATACAAGAGTAGGAAGCTTCAAGTGACGTGAACGCTCTTTGTAAGACATTTGTTTGAGGCCTTCAACAATTTTGGTTGCTCTTTGTTGAATTCTTTCTAGAATTTCTTTGTCCTTCTTGAAATAGGGTGACGCCAGAGAAATTACAACCTCTAGGCGCGGGCAAACTAGTGCCTTGTAGAGCTTCATAAACACACTTGGGCGTCTGCTAGAGATAGTTCTTTTGATCATTCCAAGAGATTGAAGGACAGACAACGATACAGATTTTGCATGGGCGCTGAACTTTAGTTGACAATCAACAATGACTCCAAGATCTTTTTCTTTAGAGACTGCAAAAAGGAGGTTACCTTGGAGATGGTATTGCTGTTGTGTGTTATGATTGCCGAAGTGGATTGCATGGCATTTGTCAGCATTGAACGAGAGGAGCCATGTATCAACCCAAGTCCCAAGAATATTAAGGTCCTTTTGAATAGATTGCTGGTCAGAGTTTGTGGCAGCTTTACCAACAAGTTTTGAATCATCAGCATAAAGAGTAAGGAGGTTTGAGAGAAGACTGGGTGCATCATTTATATATAAGTTGAAGAGACTGACCTAAGAATGGTCCCCTGGGGAACACTGCTTAAAACAGCTGTTGACAAGGAGAAATGAGGGACACCTTGAGAGTCGTGAACTGTTACAACTCTTGTGTTCTTTCTGAAATATAACTCTGTATCCACTGGACAATAACATCATCAACAGCTGCTGCTTTTAGTTTGGTGATGAGGAATTCATGGCAAACTGTCAAACGCTTTTGAGAGGTCCAGGAGCACCATGTCAACAGGTAAATCATTATCCAATAATGATATAACATACTTGTATGTGTGTATGAGATTAGTGTCAACAGATCTTAAAGATCTGAAGCCATGTTGATTGGAAGTGAGGATGTTATTAATTTCCAAGTGCTGAATTAGAGCTCTATTGACAAATCTCTCAAGCACCTTTACAACTGCAGAAGTGATGCTAATAGGACAGTAATTTTCCACATGATCTTTGGGGCCTTTTTTGTGGATTGGTGTTGTATAGGACTTTTTCTAATCTGATGGTAGTTCTCCATTTTGTAGGGACAGCTGGAAGAGTCTACACAAGGGAGAACTGAGAACAATTCGGCAATCCTTGAAAAGCCTTGGGTGCATTCCATCTGATCCTTTGGATTTATTAACATCAAGTATTTCCAGGCTATTTAAGATCATATCTTTGGCAATTGATAATGTTGGCATTGGATGACATATTAAGTTGGATGGTGCTGCAGAGATAGTTGAACAAGATTGGATGGTGAGGGCAGAGGTAAACTGGGTATTTAAAACATTGGCCTTATCTATTGGTGATGAGTGGGTTATGCCATTATGTCTGAGGTCAGGAATGGTGTGATGGTTACGATTATTTGGCAGAAACATGGCTCCAGAAAGATTTGGGATTTGCCTTGATATCTGTGGTAAGCTTTTCCTCATGCTGAGACTTCAATTTCTTAACTACAATGGAGGCAAGATTCCAAGGCTTTGCATACCTTGTCAAATTTTCCTGAGATTTCTCCTTGTTGTACCTTTTCCAGGCTCTGGCTTTCCTGTTGATTGTTCTTTTTTTATCCTTTGTGAGGAATGGAAGTGTTTTTGGCTGTTTCAGTAGATGACATGGGAGTGCTTTTTTTCAAATGATAGGAGGGTTTCTTTAAAATTTATCCATGATATATTAATATCAGAAATAATTAGTTTTGACCAATTTATTGAGGCTAGTTCCTTCTGTATTGCTTGGTAGCCAATAAAAGTTTGAGGACAAACATTAGGTTGCTGATGTATGTTCAAGGATAACACAGAGAGGATAACTGAGTGGTCACTGTTGCCAACTGGAGGAAGAAATTCATTTCTGATGAGGGAATCTGGATCACTCAAAATGACAAGATCCAACAAGGAAGGATTCTGGTTGTCATGATGCCTTGTCAACTGTTTGGCGAAGGAAGTTATCAGATAAGCAAGACACAAATGGTGAATCTCCATTATTGGATACTACATGGCCAAGACCATCAACCCACTCAATTCATGGGAAGTTGAAATCACCAATAATTATTAAATCAGATGATACCATAGATGCCATTTCATCAATGATAGTTTTGAGATGTATTTCACAATCATCAAGACTGGGTGCACAAGGGCTTCTATACACACATCCAATACAAACTTTTTTACTCTCTTGAAGAGTAATATCAATCCATAAACTTTCCACCCAGGGCACATTGAAAATTAAATGGTTAATAAGACTAACCTGGAAACCATCCCTGACATAAATACAAACTCCTCTTCTGCAGTTGGGTTGCCCCAGATTAGTGAAGCACTGAAAACCAGATATCTGCAACAAACTTTTGGTAACAGGTATTGTAGTAAATTTTGGCAGAATCTCCACTAACCCAGCAATATCTACTTCTTCATCTTTTAAGAGCAATTGGATATTTAGAAGCTTGTTTGTAAGAGAATTAGGTCTATTTCACATACCAAACACTTATCTCACCCTTTTTTGGGGCTAATGCAAGCTCTTTTCAAACCCCAGTAGGTGTTGCATTGGTATTACAAGTTGACTGTTTTGGGGGCATTATATTGGGTAAAATGGAGTCTCTATGGGTAAGTGGGTATTGTATTACTATTTAGGAAAAATCTCAAGGTAAATAGAGACTTAAGCTTTTCTTAGATTTCTGATGTATTTCCATTATATGTAATTCAAATCAGCCTTAAATACATGAAAATTCGAAATACAATTGCAGAAAAATATGCAAAAAAAAACTATGGTGTTATGGAAGTATAGTGTTTGGTTATATTTGGCAACTGTGCAATTTGCAAATATGTAACTTCAGAAAAAACAGATGAACATGAAACCACTGGTTGTTTTGTTTACAGTTGACTGTTTACAAAAAAGTAAACAAATGGAGACAAAGGATGAAATTCCCAAGGGGTTTGAAACAGAAATTAACTTACTTTAAAGTCCAGGTAAGTCAAATAAAACACTTAGAAGGACCACTTAAAATGTCACTGAAGGTTGATATAGATAGAAATATGTAGGAAAATATCTTTATCTTATAAATTGGGCATATAATCCTGTTTTCAAATTTCACACAACCTGTTGCTGTTGAGTTGAAATCATAACATATTTGACTGGTTTATATTGTCTCTGGCCAGTTCTAAGAGCAGGCAATCATCCATATATAGTGTCAAAGGATTTTTCAAGTAGGTTGTACAGCCATTGATGTGTATGGTGAATAATGTAGGACCCAGGATGGTCCCCTGAGGTATTCCACTTAGACCCCAGCGCCATGCCAATGAGGGAAGACTGGCGGCAGCAGGGCCAAAAACAGCAGCAGCAGCGCAACACTGATAAGATGTTCGTGGTGTGCTGCCATCACAGTCAATATTGACTGCAAACATTAATGTTTTCATCAGCCTTTCTCAAATCACAGCTTAAATTTACAAATTTACTTTCTCTACTCATTGACAGTACACTTTCATAGGATACTCCACCTAGTAGCTACTGGTAGCAACCAAACTGTCATATACTTGTAAAAGTCTCTCACCTCCCTTCACATTCCCTTTTGTATTTTTTTTAAATCAGCCATATAATGTTCTATAAGATCCATCTCTGCTTTAAATTAAAAAAAAAATAATTTTCTGTCATCCCTGCTTTCAATAAAAATTCCAGATATTATCATTTAAATATAGTACTTCCCTAACCCCCCCCCCTCTGGATACCACCTTAATAGGATACCATCTCTGCTTTAAATTAAAAAAATAATTAACTTTTTGGCATCCCTGCCTTAAAAAATAAGTAAATTTGAGATATTATCATTTAAATATAATACCTCCCTCCCCCCTCTGGATACCATCTTGATAGCTTTACATAGCTGATACCATCTCAGCTTTACATTAAAAAATAATTTACCTGATAATTAACTAGGTCCACTATATGGTTCAAACAAACATGTGAAATAATGTTAAACAGCTTAGTGTTCCTTGAAAAAAAAATTGAGGGTATGAGTAAAAGGGTACAATGAAAACAATAATGTCAAAATTATTCACATATACCTAAAATTATTGGAAAACTGAGTCATAGATTTGCCATGGCATTCAATAAGACCCAAAGAATCTAATCAAAAACAGAGCACACACAAAAGCCAAATTAGGCCAGTAGCCTATGAGAGATCGCAAAATACCCAAGACAATGAACAAGTCCCAATGAGGGGCCCTGGGTCTATCAAAATATTTCAATGGTTTCCCAGGGACTTTGATATCATTTTCTTCTTTCTCCACTTTAAATGAAAAAAATAATTATCTTTTTGGCATCCCTGCTTCCAATTAAAAAAAAAGAAAGAAGAGGAATTGTCATTTAAAAATGATAGTCCCCTATCCCCCCCCCCTATAGGCAATAATTTTCAATTTTGTATGAATCATGTTTTTGGGGTAACTTCTGTTTCAATCTTTAATTCCCCAACCTTGTAAATAGCTTAGTCTATAGCTAAATTTTGTCTCAATAGAAGGTTGTTTTTTTTTTGGGGGGGGGGGTAAAAAAATTTCAGAAAGAAGATTGTATTTTCTTTAATCTATCAGGCATTCAACAATTGGGTATTAGACATTAAGAAAATCTTATCTAAAAACAGCAAAAGAAAACAAATTCTGCAAACTTATGATTCAGCTGTGGAAACAATCTGTCAACTATAAATTTCAAAATCTAACTGAAGCTGTATAGCAGTAAATGCATTCTATTCAACTTAAAAATAAAATTCTTGACTACAAATGATGTAAGAAATAGCAATTGGGAAACTGCATTCAAAATGATTTAATCTCATTTCATAAAGATGATACATTCTGTGGCAACATATGAAGAACTGTGTATATTGCAATTGCATCTGTCTGGTTTTTATGCAAAGTAACAAAAGAGATGAAAATTAACAAACAAGAGAGAAGTAAAGAATTATGGTATGCAAAGTAATATTTGGCAGGGAAAGTCATTGGTGATAAATCGCTAGGGGTGGCACCGTGATTCAGTGATTTTCAGGGATTTGGGGAACCAAATTTTTTTTCAGGATGATGAATAGATCTTCGGGGAAATACCCGAAAATTTGGGGATAGTGCAAGCCCTGCTTTATTTCTATTCAGGAAAATCAAAATACTAAACCACACAAGAAAAAAAGCTCCAACTTTGCAGTTGATGCAATAAAGAATTGCCACAAAATTAATTCAAAGTCACTGCTGGCATGCCTTGGGCATGCTAGCAGCATAGCAACACTTTGTGGCAGTCAGCCAGGCCTCTTGTTGTTGGCATTTGGTTGATCTCCTGGCATGGTGCTGGGATCTAATTCCACTCTTGACTGGTTACAATTCAGAAAAGACAGCATTGCCATGGCACACCTTTACTCTCTGAGTCCTGCCAGTTATATTGGCAGGTATTCTGTTAAAGTTGCTAACAGAAAGATTATATTTGAAGGAAAAAGATGCAACATGCAGAACCTCCCCAAAGTAGCAGAAGTGATTCACCTGTACTTTGCTTTAATTGTGATCCTGAGTAACATAAGATGTATTATGATTCAGCTGTATTTTACAATATTGGTGACTCTCCTCCCCAATCCACTAAAAAAACCTTTGCACAAACCTAATGGATTGTTATCATATATCTTATGAAAAAACTTTTTTAACTTATCTAATCTGAGAGCTTAATGAAAGAAGCAAGATGATGTTCTTGGTGTGCTTACAAAGAATAGCACTGGACAAATAATCAAATATTTCAATAATGTTTAGTGCAACAAACTTGATAAAGCTTACCATATTTTGTTATTAATAATAATAATGATAAAGATTAATAAAAATAACTAAAGCTGACCTACAAAAGGTTTGGGCTCTTTCCAAACCTTTCTATCTTATCCATTGATTTTTAGATGTCATTACATGATATCAATTCCTATGTTGTTTACATATCTACAACCAGGGGACTTGACAGCATTCATCCTTGGCACTTAAAAGAGTTACCTCATTATGTTACTAATCCACTTGTAAGACTCTTATGATTATCCCTTAAGCTTGGCAAGGTCCCTGGAGTAAATGACATAGGCCATATATTATTCCTATCCACAAGAAGGGATGGAAAAATGATCATACTAATTATAGGCCCATTGACTTATAAATATTGTAAGTCAATGGAGATTATAACTAATGCTTTTATCCTCACCGCCCTTGAATGCAACAAACTTTTTAATCTTATCAAACATGGCTTTGGGATCTGACTACCTACTGACACCCATTTTATTGGTACTGATAAATTACAAAGATGATTGATCCAGATCATCTAGTTATCAAAATCTTTTTTCTACAAAGTAGCCCTCTATCTACTTTGCAACAAACTGCATCAAAATATTGTCCCATGTGGATAGAAGATTTTGCCCTTGAGGACTTCAAATGGGCTTACCAGTTTGGTGACAAAAGAAGCAAATAACAGTATGATTGGGCTCCTATCCTTAGCGGTGTTCATGTACATTGCATTTGTCTAGAGCTGTGAAAATATGTTATAGTAAAGTTGGGGCAGTTTATATTACTGACCAAAAAATAAGTTAGCCTATATACCACTATGTAATGTATGGTACAATTGACATACCACTTGATGCCTTTCTCAGGGGCATCATTTGGGGGTGGCAAGAGGGAAAATTTGCCCCCCCCAATAATGCGGAGAAAAAAATATTATACATCCTATGTTTTTGACTATCCAGATATGGACCCCTCTTGCCCCCCTTCAATAAAAATGCTGGAGATTTGCCCCTGGCCTTTCTTATAGGCCTACTCTTTCTAAATATAATGATTGCTTTACTCGGAAATTCAATTTTAAGCCCATTATAGACCCTTATAGATGATGCCTTTTCTTTCTTTTTTGTCTAAAAAAAAGGACTAAAATCAAGAATTCTTACTTCACTCTATACAAAATAATTTTAATTAACAATTTTAACTGCAACTCTATTATACTTTGCCCCCTCCCCCATGTCCAAACATAGCCTATATAGTCCAAATTATATCTTTCCCATATGTTTTCTGGTTCTTGATTTGGTCATAGTTGATCAAAGTTACAGGTAAACTAGTTTAAACAAGAGTGATGTAAACAGCAGTATATAAGTGGTACCTAAAATAAGTGAAAAAAGTACCATCTTTGAGGGTCCATAAAGTGGTTGGTCAAAATTGAATTTCCAAGCAAAGCAATTATCATATTCAGAAAGAGCCTAAAAAAGGCATCAAGTGGTATGTTCACCTTATTTGTAGGTCAGTAATAGGCTATAAACTGTCCTCAATCTACCATGTTTGCTGATGGTTTAAAGCAATATGGGTAATTTTTTTGCAAATCATATTATTGACTTAGGAATGAAGTAAACATACCAATCAATACCTTTTTTATGCTCTTTCCAAATATAATAATCATTTTTGTAGGAAATGAATTTTATCCCCATCCCTATATATACCAATTCAGGGTATATATTTGCACATTAGGGGGGTGGGGGTAAAGTTTAAACTTACCTCCCATTTACATCAGAAATAAAATTTACTCCCCCTCCCCCCTAATGTGCAAATATATACCCTGAATTGGTATATATAGGGGTGGGGATAAAATTCATTTCCAACAAAACTGATTATTATATTTGGAAAGAGCATAAAAAAGGCATTGAGTGGTATGTTTACTTTATTCCTAAGTCAATAATATGATTTGCAAAAAATTTACTGCAATATAGCCTTATTTCTCTAATTGATCATATGCTCCAGCTTTGATTCAATTTGTTATGTCAACAAACTACACCTAGGGTAAAGTATAGTATAGCCTAGTGTTTTAAGGAAAAATATAATAGTAAGTAGGCTACACTAGTTTGTAGGCTGATTATTTCCTGTAGTTTTCAGAATTTGCTTTCTCTCTAAGGGAATAAACCTCTAAATCCATGCCAGGGTGTGCATTGTCAGAAGAATTACCATGATATTTGGAAAGAGCATAGCCTGGTAAAATTCTACTTTAGCTACTTTTGGCTATCTTGGAAAGGGGACTGCCTCTTTCATATATGGAATAATTTCTGTTTGTTTTAAGTTTTAATGTCACTCCTTATTTTCAGTTAAAAAAAACTTGCTTTTTTTTATTTAATCTTGGAAAGGGGTTAGGTTAGGAAAATGAAACTTTTAGGGATGGGTCTATAGGCTAAAGTATGTCCTAGGAAGGTATTTTGAAGCACCTACCTCCACTCCTTCTCCCTCTAGAGGGTCCTGACCTATGATGACCTTTAACAATCTGTGTGTTATAAAAGTGAAACCTTGCAAAATAGGCCTAGATCTTCTGCTTAAACGAAGCACAACAAAATTATTTTCAACTTTACTCAATCCCAATTTATAAAGTTTAAAGATATGTAAATACATTTCCTAAATTTTGAAAAAAAACTGATATGGCTTAAAATTCTACTCAAAAAACAGAAATTGCATTTTCAGAACTAAGGCCAGAGAAAAAGAAACCAATACCTGAAAATAAAGGTAAAATGTTGTTTCATCAAAATTTCAATAGGTATATATACCTGTCATGTAAGCAAACTTCAGGGTAAATATATACCAAATCATATTATTGAGTTAGGAATAAAGTGAACACACCATTTGATGCCTTTTTTATGCTGATTACAAATATAATAATCATTTTGGTTGACCATCATTTCTATTGAAAATGAATTTCAGCCCCCCCCCCCTATATATGCAAATTCAGAGTATATATTTCTACATTAGGGGTGGGGGGGGGGTAAAGTTTAAACTTACCTCCAATTTACATCAGAAACAAAATTTGCCCCCACCCCCCTAATGTAGAAATATATACCCTGAACTGGCATATATAGGGGGGGGGGGGCTGAAATTCTTTCTGATAGAAATGATATATTTGTAATCAGCATAAAAAAAGTATCAAATGGTGTATTCACTTTATTCCTAACTCAATAATAAGATTTGGTATATATTTACCAAGTACAAGACCCTCTTGAGGAGAAGGAGAATAGGTAGGTACTTCAAAATAAATTCCCAGGACATGGGCTACTTTAAGCTGTAGACCCATCCTTGAAAGTTTCATTATCCTAACTTAAACCCTTTTCAATATAGCTAAAACTAGCTAAAGTATATATGTTACCCATAGCCTAAATGAATTTGATAAAAAGATAAGCTAAAACTTTTAGGCTAGCCTACCATAGGAAGTGGCCAGCCTCTACATAGGCTAGGCTGTTTCCCAGTGCTTTCTTCAAAAGCGGCAATGTACAATATATTTACCAGAAAACCTTGAAAGGACTGCAAAACACACATAGCCTGTGCACTTGTGGAATAGTGAGACCAAATTAAGTTTATGACAAGTCCCTAGGCTATTCCTTTCAAAAAAAAACAGCAAAATTGGACCTAATTCTTCTCACCTTTCCGTATCAAAAAGGCTTATCAATTCCATATTCTGTTGTTTATAGTCTAACTGATATAAATTATAGTAGCCATATAGTTTGTAGCTAATTCTGAAATAATAAAAACTTCTTTCAATTCCTCTTCAGCGCAAACCATCAAATGATTACTTAACATCTAGAATTTCAGATGTCGGCCAAATTTTTAGTTTTCAATTAGATGGCGATATAAAATTTGATTTTAAATTAAAACTTTCGCATGTTTATGTTTTTGAATATTAGTAAACAATTGAGGAGGACAAATTTGGGTAAATAATCCTTGGTTTCAATGAAGCTTAATTCAATTGATTTTTGTCATTGATTGCCATTGAAAACCATTTTCTTTCACAAAGAATGATCTTTATTGGCTGTCAGTAATGAAAATATATTGCAATAGGATAGGCCTATAGGTCCTAGGCTATTGAATGCAGGGAATTTCTCTGTTAACAATGGTAGAAAATTTTTGGAAAAGATTTGTTCCTTAAAGACTCCTGATACCTTGAAAAGATGTACTAAAAATGAGCACAGGTTTCAGGAATTGGTAAGCCTAATAAGCCTAGGCTTGCACAAAAAGTGTTTTCAAGTAGTCTAGCCTAGACCTAGGTCTTCTTGCAAAATACATGTATGATTCCTAAATGCAGCCCCTCTCCCCTAATTTACAAATATATAGGCCATATTCAATGAGATTTTAGGAGTGCAACTAGGCTATTTTCTTTTCATGAATTTAATAGCAAAAAGTAGGCTAAACAAGTAGTTGGAAGAAAAGAGGTTAAAGATTCAGAATATATATAGCCTATATGGTAAAATTCTACTTTAGATACTTTTGGCTATCTTGGAAAGGGGTTAGGTTAGAAAAATGAAACTTTCATGGATGGGTCTACATGCTAAAGTAGCCTATGTCCCAGGAAGGTATTTTGAAGTACCCACCTCCACTCCTTCTCCCTCTAGGGGGTCCTGAAATTTGCCTACATGACAGGTCTTACCTATTGAAATTTTGAGAAAATGCAATTCCTGTTATTTAAGTAGAATTTTAAGCTATATCAATGTTTTCTTTCAAAATTTATGAAAGGTATTTGCATATCTTTAAAGCCTTATAAATTGGGATTGAGCAAAGTTACAAAGCTGAAAATAATTTTGTTCTACTTCATTTAAGCAGAAGATCTATTTTGCAAGGTTTCACTATTATAACACACAGATTTTTAAACATCATCAAAGGTTAGGATCCTCTAGAGAGAAAAGGAGTGGAGGTAGGTACTTCAAAATACCTTCCCAGGACATACTTTAGCCTGTAGACCCATCCCTAAAAGTTTCATTTTTCCTAACCTAACCCCTTTCCAAGATTTAATAAAAAAAAGCAAGTTTTTTAACTTAAATTAAGGGGTGACATTAAAACTTAAAAGAAACAGAAATTATTCCATATATGAAAGAGGCTGTCCCCTCCTCAATGTTATATATATATATATATATATATATATATATATATATATATATATATATATATATTATATATATATATATATATATATATATATATATATATATATATATATATATATATATATATATATATATAATATATATATATATATATATATATATATATATATATATATATATATTATATATATATATATATATATATATATATATATATATATATATATATATATATATATATATATATATATATATATTGGAGTGTTAATAACTCGTTACAAGTGATAGATTCTTTGGCAAATGTTTCAGCTAAAAGAGTTGATTCATTTGATTTTACTACTTTGTATACAAATTTTTAACACACAGATTTTTAAACATCATCAAAGGTTAGGATCCTCTAGAGAGAAAAGGAGTGGAGGTAGGTACTTCAAAATACCTTCCCAGGACATACTTTAGCCTGTAGACCCATCCCTAAAAGTTTCATTTTTCCTAACCTAACCCCTTTCCAAGATTTAATAAAAAAAAAGCAAGTTTTTTAACTTAAATTAAGGGGTGACATTAAAACTTAAAAGAAACAGAAATTATTCCATATATGAAAGAGGCTGTCCCCTCCTCAATGTTATATATATATATATATATATATATATATATATATATATATATATATATATATATATATATATATATTGGAGTGTTAATAACTCGTTACAAGTGATAGATTCTTTGGTGAATGTTTCAGTTAAAAGAGTCAATTCATTTGATTTTACTACTTTGTATACAAATTTGTCACTAAATTTAGTATTCGAAAAATTGAAAATGGTGATAAAGAAATCTTTTCTTTTGTCTAATATCGGATTTTTGAAAATTGATACTTTTAATAAAAAAGCCCGATGGACGAATTTCTTTAGAAGTACTATTAATTCAAGATGTTATAGCTTGGATATGGTATGCGATTTATTGGAATTTGTTCTATTTAATACATTTATAAGATTCAATGGGAATTTATATAAACAAACTGTAGGTATTCCTATGGGTGGGAATGCAAGTCCACTCATAGCAGACCTGTACTTAAGTCAATTAGAATATGAATATATGATAAATAAAAATAGCCCAAGCAATGTAAAATATAACCTTTCAAATAATAAAAGATATCTGGACGACCTCTTAGTAATAAATTGTGCAGAGTTTATTGATATTTCAAAAAATATTTATCCACAAGAGTTAATTCTTGAGCCTAGCTATGGGATGGGACACTCTGACCATTTCTTAGATTTAGATATTAATATTTCAAATAATAATAAATTAGTTTTTAAATTATATAATAAAATGGATGATTTTAATTTTGAAGTAATTAATTTTCCATTTCTTGAAAGTAATATACATTCAAATATTACTTATTCGGCTTATTATTCCCAATGATTTAGGTATGCAAAAATATGCAGTAATTACACAGATTTTAAAAATAGATGTAAAAAGCTGAGCAAAAAACTGATCTTAAGAGGTTTTTCTGCCAAAAAAATTAGTTGGCAATGCAAAAAATTTAGTTTCATGTATCATGAACTTTTAAGTAAATATACAAAAAATTATAAAGAAATACTGAATGATATTTTAATATAATTTCTCTTGCGCTTTTCTTTTTTGGATGTTTGAGTTTGTAGGGGTTTTCAAACAAGCCTGAGGATCTTTAAATTGGTAATTGGTTCCAGATACCAATAAAAGATACATCTGGACATGTCTTCATTTGTTCCAGAATGGTCTCTTTCAGTGACCTCTGGGATTTTATTATGGAAACATTGAAACACTTTTTGTATGTAATTTTTAATAGCTTGACTAGTATGCATGTATTTCACAAGTTTTACCTGACATAGGGTTACCATATAGATCTTATGGTAGAGGCTCCACCGTGCCGGGTAAAGAATGTAAAGCTTCAAAACCCGTTAAGGCAGGTGGTATTACTTCTGATGAGCCCTAAATGGAAGGTTCTACTTGGAAATATTTTGCTAGATTTAAGGTGCTTTTGCTGGTAAATTTACAACGACTTACATTTATTGATGACGACTTTGCATGGATTTGGACATTTCTATTTGGTTGACGGTTTGGGTATACTGTTTGGTCCTAGGTAGTTGGATAGATGGGTAAGGTAAAAGCCTCGTTCAAGTGCACATTTGTCACAATTGCTGGTTTGGGATGACAGTTTTTTTTTTTTTTTTTTTTTTTTTTTTTTTTTTTTTTTTTTTTTTTTTTTTTTTTTTTTTTTTTTTTGCCAACTAATTACCTCTTAAACATAATATATATATATATATATATATATATATATATATATATATATGTATATTATATATATATATATATATATATATATATATATATATGTATATTATATATATATATATATATATATATATATATATATATATATATATATATATATATATATATATATATATTATATATATATATATATATATATATATATATATATATATATATATATATATGTATATGTATATATATATGTATATTATATATATATATATATATATATATATATATATATATATATATATATATGTATATATATATATATATATATATATATATATATATATATATATATATATAATATATATATATATATATATATATATATATATATATATATATATATATGTATATTATATATATATATATATATATATATATATATATATATATATATATATATATATATATATATATATGTATATATATATATATATATATATATATATATATATATATATATATATATATATATATATATATATATATATATATATATATATATATATATCAGTATATATATATATATATATATATATATATATATATGTATATGTATATATATATGTATATTATATATATATATATATATATATATATATATATATATATATATATATATATATATATATATATATATATATGTATATATATATATATATATATATATATATATATATATATATATTATATATATATATATATATATATATATATATATATATATCTATATATATATATATATATATGTATCATTATATATATATATATATATATATATCTATATATATATATATATATATATATATATATATATATATATATATATATATATGTATATATATATATATATATATATATATCTATATATATATATATATATATATATATATATATATATAATATATATATATATATATATATATATATATATATATATATATAATCAGTATTGATTCAGTCTTTGAACAGTTAAGATCTATCTATTCTTTTAAAAAGGATTAATCCCAGTTTTGAACTAGTTGTCGGTAAAGGATTTTATTCTGATTTAATTAGACACTGAATTCTTTCAGTAGTTACTTATAGTGAGAACGCTTTTACGTCTCCTAAACTATTTAAACATTTATTCAGTATCTGTAACCTAGTGGAATGTGTGACGTAACTGGATAAATTGAATTGACTAGAGTTTCTGACCAATGCATTAATTGAACTTTTGGCTTTCTTAAATTGAGTTAATTTCATAAGATATCCAAGTGAGGTATGCCAGTTTGGCAATTATAAAGATTATTATTCATCATTAGGATTATTATTAGCCATTCTGTTCTCTGAGTGAACATCGAAAGTGGATTATAGCTATTTATGAAAGAAACTAAAGAATAAAAGTTGACTGGATTTAAATTACATTTCAACGCTTGTCTAATTGTATCTGTGTTACCTGTTTGTGGATATTTGCCAAGTGAAATGCCAATTAAGGTAATCAGAGTACCATTTGTCATGGAATGAACTAAAGATTTCACTTCGCGGATTTCGTAGTATTTAAAGATGTCATACGTCAGTCAGTCGTCATTCGACAAATTTGTTAATTTATTTGGAGAAAAACTGGACAAAATAATTGCGTCTCAGGTGGAGTTTTCCAGCAAACTAGACTCAATTTTGGCGGAAGTTGTGTCGTTAAAAAGTTATGCAACAACCCGTGATTCACGAATACTTGAACTAGAATCTACACTAGAGGAGCAGAAGCTTAAATCTGAAGCTCTAGAGAAACGATTGCTTGCTTTTGAAGTAAAAGACCAAAAGCTTAACTTGTTGGTTCACGGATTACCGGAAGAAAAATCTAATGAAACGCCTGAAGCTAATGTGAAAAACCTTTTTGCGAATAAGCTAGGAATCGATGAGCCAGTAATGATAACGAAGTGCTATCGCATTAATTCTCGTTCGGCAAATATTACTGACTCCCGCCAACGCAAAAGTAAGCAAAAGCAAGTGAAGCCTTTGCTTGTATCGTTAGGGTCCGGAAATGAGATTCAAGCTATAATATCAAACGTCGGTAAACTTAAGGCCAGTGGTATCGTTATTTGCACAGACTTGCCGCCTGAACTGAATATCCGAAGAAGTGAACTATTGGCCAAAGCACGTGAGATGAAAATGAAAGGCGAAATAACGTCTTCTCGGGTTCGTCAAAAAGGCATAGACATATGGCTGGAAATTAAAGGATCTGCTTCGTCTTCGTGGTCTAGTGTCAAAATTAGTTAATGAATTAGTTGTGACATCGATTTTGATTTATTACTATATTCCGCGAGTGAAAAAAGAGATTGGAATTGATCTCGTCATAGTGTGTTTTTTGTGCCTTGTCATTATGTGTGATTATTTTCATGTTTTCCTTCTTTTCTGTCTAGCTCTAGTTGTGCAAAAAAAGTTCTCGTTTTTTCACTCCTCGCATGCTGGGAATTATCCGAGGTACCACCTTTTACTCATTAGCCTATCATTTCATATTGATTTTGGTAAGTTTTATGTGTATGATATTATTATGATATAAATTGTTAATTGAGAGAACATCGGACCGGCTCCATGATTTTGAGAAAAAAAACAACTTGACCTAAATGAATTATTTAAATTGGTAGGATCAACTGGTGATGAATCTTCTGATCTTTTTATCCAGTCTTTTCCTCGTAGTAAATATATAAATAATGACAAAATCCCTCCATTTAATCAGTTAGAATCCTCCCGTATCGCGTTTTGGAATTGTAGAGGAGTGCTTAGTAGTTTAGATTTTCTATCCACATTTCTTTATAGTAATCGTATTGGTATTCTGGGACTATGTGAGACTTTTCTTAGTGATGGTAATAGTTCTTTGGTTGGTGTATCTGGGTACAGGATAGTAACTAGAAACAGGTCTACCCGTTCGAAAGGTGGACTTGCTGTGTTTATTGACCAGAATCTCCCTATCCGTAAAATTACGGATTTTAATGATTTGTATCAAGAGATGGAGTTTGAATTTTTAATGGTTGAGATTGAGTCTGGTAAGGAGAAGCTACTCCTGTGCTTATTTTATCGACCACCGGAATCAAGTGCGTCAAATTTTATTGGTAAGTTGAATGATCTAACACAACGGATGAATTTTAAGAACCATAAAGTGGTTTTTATGGGTGATTTTAATATAGATTTGGGACTGGTGAGTTCGGAGACCCAAGAATTAAGATCTCAACCTGTAGATTTACTAACTACTTGCTTTTCTGCCGGATTGGTTCCAACAGCAAGAATACCAACACGTATTAGTGAACAGTCGGCATCAGTTATTGACAACATTTTTACGAATTTCAATCTACATTCGAGTTATGTCGTATTAACTGATGAATCGGATCACTCTATGTTACTTGGTGAATTTTTGATAAATAGACTGAAATCTAACCCGAATATAAAAGTAAGAAGGACTATTGATGATAAATCATTACAAAATTTGAGAGCTAAATTGACTTGTAGCGACTGGACTTCAGTTTATGAAGAAACCAACCCAGATGCAATGGCTACCCTATTTGCTGAGAAATTCTCTTCTGCCCTTGACTCTGCCTGCCCCTTTTCGAAAAAGCGCTCCAGGTATGCGACCCCGAAAAAACCTTGGATCACCCAAGGCTTACTAACCAGTATTGAACACAAAAATATGCTATTCAGGCAATATATTGATAATCCTGATGTACATGGTACGGACTTCAAGAATTATAAAAACACTCTGACAACCCTGCTCAGGAAAGCTAAACAGGCCTACTACCATAAGCAGTTTCAAAAAGCAGAAGGATCGCCAAAGAAGACATGGACACTGATAAATGAATGCCTGAATAAACAAAAAACTAATACGTTTCCTGAGACCATAACCAAGCCTGATGGAACATCTTCAACATCCCAACAAGAAGTAGCCAACACGTTAAATGAATTTTTTGCATGCATTGGGGAAGCAACCGTAGAGGAAGCTTATTGCCTTTCAACTGTCGTCACAGATAATTACAAAAAATACCTACCTTCGCCGTCTTGCTCCTCTATGTTTCTGTCGCCAGTCACTGAAGACGAACTGCTGATGATTGTTCAAGCCATGAAAAACGGTCACTCCGAAGGTCCAGATGGGTCGTCAAATTACCTCATAAAGAAGACCATCGATTGCTATGTCGGCGTTATCGCACACATCGTCAATTCTTCATTTCAAGATGGCATCTTTCCTTCTGTCTTCAAGTCGGCGAAGGTTATACCCCTCCACAAAGGTAGCGACCCCAAGCTGCCTTCAAACTACCGCCCTATCTCTATTCTCTCTGCTTTTTCAAAAATTATGGAGCGTTGCATCTACAACAGACTGATGAATTATCTGACTAGGTCTAACTTCTTCAACAAGTATCAGTTTGGATTTAGGCCTGGGCACTCAACCGAACATTCTATAATGGTTTTGCTACAATTTTTGAATGATGCGATGGACTGTAATGTGATACCAGCTACAATATTTGTGGATGTAAAAAAAGCGTTTGACACGATTTTTCATCTGATTCTTCTGGATAAGCTTGACAACTGCGGAATAAGAGGTAATGCTCTCTTACTCATCCAGTCTTACCTCAGTGGTCGGAATCAATTTGTGGATGGAGGTGCAGTAAGATCGGTAAAAACGCCATGTTCTGAAAAGGTAGGAGTACCACAAGGTTCAATTCTTGGACCACTACTATTTTTAATATACGCCAATGACCTTCTGAACACTATCACCAATGATGGACTTGCTGTACTATTCGCAGACGACATGGCTAATTCTGTCACAGCTTCAGATGAATCATCCGTCAGAGAAAACCTCTGTTTTGGTCTAAAGAAGCTATTGCAGTGGTTTGCTGACAACCTCATTGTGTTAAACTCTTCGAAAACCCATTTTATCATCTTCTCTCGAATTTCTCATGCCGTACCGTCGATTTCCCAAATATCTGTCCGTTTTAACGGAGAACTAGTTACCATTGCCAGGAAGGAGTCTTGTAAGTATCTAGGGTTAACGGTTGATGAAAATTTATCTTGGAAACTTCATCTTGGTAGGCTAAGGATGCAGCTAGGAAGGAATGTGGGGTTACTGCGGTATCTAAAATTCCACCTCCCTTTCCCTGCTCTTAAGTCAGTTTATTATTCTCTAATCCATTCTTATTTTAATTACTGTCCAATTGCTTATTTAAATACTTTCAAATCTCTTATTAAGCCCCTTCAACGTCTTCAAAATAATGCCCTTCGTACGTTAAAAGCACTCCTTCCTTCCCCATCTTCCCTCCCCGATAAATCCCCTACTAAGAGCCTTTATACATTTTTAAGAATATTGCCAGTTGATCTAGTCCTTACTGCAAATTGTGTCCTTTTCAGACTAAAACAACTAAAAGAATTATTACCATTGGCTTTAAATTCTAATAACTTCTCTTTAGTTTCTTTGGTCCAGAATAATTATTGTTTAAGAAGTTCAGCCAAATTACCTTGCCCTAGAATCCGAACTGAAAGATCCAGATTTTCTCCTAAAAATTCAATAATAAAGTTCTGGAATATTTATGAAAGTAATATAGATTCGCGTTTTTCTATTCCAGTTTCTAAAGCTAAATTCAAACTATATCTAATAAGTAATTATAGATAACTATTCATTTATTTGAAGTCATGTTGGCCGGTGCTATTGTTGATAAATATTTAATTATGTGGTAATTTGTTGATTTGAGGTGTGGGCGGTGGGTTCAGTGTGGTGTCTCATTTTCTTCCCAGTATATCTAGTGTACTATCATTTCTTTTCATCATTTGTTATTATTATTATTATTTCTTTTATTTTTTTAGGGTGCCTGTTTTCGAGTATAACTCACTGTGTAGGCACCCTCTGTAAATATTGTGTTTTCCATTGATTCATATTGTAAAAGTGTTATTTTGTCTTGTAGTGATTTATTGAGAAGTTAAATGAACTTGAACTATATATATATATATATATATATATATATATATATATATATATATATATATATATATATATATATATATATATATATATATATATATATATATATATATATATATATATATATATATATATATATATATATATATATATATATATATATATATATATATATATATATATATATATATGTATATATATATATATATATATATACCATGTAGCTGGCTTCTATATATGGATTCTCATTGTTGCTTGTCTCCAAACTGCAGACAATTTGCTGTCTTTTCAAATATTTTTGATTATTAAAGCATGTCCAATTTCTAACAATAATATCTACTAAGCTTCAAACTTTTGGTTTTCTATTTTAAGGCCTTTGAATTGTTGTAATGTCTTGTTAAAATATATACAAAAATTTTTGGAATTGCCAGTTTTTTGCTCTTTAAGCAATTTTAATGTCTTTTCAAACATATTTGATTAAGCAGCATTCACATGCATTTCTAGCTAGAATCCCATGTCTAGACAACTGTCTAGCCAGACTTCAATGTCTGTGCAATGACCATTCACAAGTAAAATTTGGTGCTTATCTAAAACTACAAATTTAGTTTCAAATAGAATACAGTTGTCATTTATAGACTATCAAGAGAGCTTATGCAGGCAAAACTTTCTAAATTGTAATCCCTATTTTTCTGTCACAAGATAATGGATGAGATAAGCCTTAGTGTGCTTAACTATTATGTCTGGTGTTACATATTTGCAAAAATGAAAGACAATTAATGAGGAAACAAGAATAAATTTCAGTTTTAAAATGTAAACATAGATGATGAAAATAGTGGAACTTGATACACTTTGATTGGCTGTAATCAAAAATCCTAGACATTGAGTAAGAGTCTAGAACTCAAAGCCTAGCTAAGCACCTTGTCTAGTATATCTAGTTAAGCACTGAATTTTACTTGTGAATGGTTGTTGCCTAGACATTGAAGTCTGGCTAGACACATGTCTGGACATGGGATTCTAGCTAGAAACGCATGTGAATGCCACTTTATTCAAGTAAGTCTGATTTCTAACAATGATATGCACTAAGCTTCAAACTTTTTGTTTTCATTTTTAAGGTTTTTCAATTGTTGTAATCTCTTGTTCAAATAGAGAATCATCATTTGTAATAATTACAAATTTTTACTTTTTGGGTGTTCCTACTAACATTATATAACTGGTTGCATTCAAACCTGTAAGCTTAATCACTTAGCAAGTTAATTTCATCTAACAACAAAACAAATTAATTTTAAAAATTTTAGGTATTTTTCTAGTTTGAATTAAAATATTAAAGCTACTGCTCAGGCACTGTAAACAAATTTTGCAGTTTACATAATAGCTTTAGCAGTAAAATTCTACTTTAGTTACTTTTGGCTATCTTAGAAAGGGGTTGGGTTAGGAAAATGAAACTTTCAGGGATGGATCTACATGCTAAGGTATGTCCCAGGAAGGTACTTTGAAGTGCCTACCTCCACTCCTCCCCCCTCTATGCAATGGTAAATTACTGCACATTACTAGTTGTTTTAGCTCACATTTCATCCTATATAACTATCATAATTATAAATCACTGCTTACCTTACACAACTTCAGCTTTTAACCTTGTTCATTAAAATATATTCCAAAATCTTATTTTCATTTAACGATCCATTTAACTTATTTACTATCTAGCTGACATTCCTTATGGAACCCATTTGTGATGTCACAACTTTGCTTATCATAACCCCTTTAACAGTAGCATCCAGGTGCCATGGGGTAGAAGACAACTCTGTGTTGACAAGCCATTTATACTTTATTAATTAGGAAAGGATTTGACAAGAGATAGACCAGTAGAAAAATGCAAATTGTTTTTAGAGGACAAATTATGTTATGAGAAGATGTTTTTATTTTTATAGGTCTATTCACTCATGAAGGGAAGAGGTTTTTAAAATCCCCCTTCCCTCCAAACTCAAAATTTTCTAAAATTCTACTTTAGAAGCTTTTTAAATGTTTCTAAAGCACTAATTGATAGAGGACTACAAACATCAGAATCGACTTTAGAAGACAAGTTATGCCATGGGAAGATGTTTTTGAAATCCCCCTCCCCAAAACTCAAAAATGTCTAAAATTCTACTTAAGAAGATTTTAAAAATTTTTATAGCACTAATCGATAGAGCGCTCAAATATCAGAATCGACTTCAGAGGACAAATTATGTTATGGGAAGATGTTTTTGAAATCCCTCAAAACTCAAAATTTTCCAAAATTTTACTTTAGAAGCTTTTTTAAATATTTCTAAAGTGCTAAGACATAGAGCGCTACAAACATCAGAATCAACTTTCAGAGGACAAATTATATTATGGGAAGATGTTCTTGAAATCCCCCTTCCCCCTAAACTCAAATTTTTTCAAAATTCTATTTTAGAAGCTTTTTTAAATATTTCTAAAGCGCTAAGACATAGAGCGTTACAAACATCAGAATCGACTTTAGAGGACAATTTATGTCATAGAAAGATGTTTTTGAAATCCCCCTTTGCCCCATACTCAAAATTTTCCAAAATTCTACTTTAGAGGCTTTTTTAAATATTTCTAAAGCACTACAAACATCAGAATCGACTTTAGAGGACAATTTATGCCATGGGAAGATCTTTTTGAAATCCCCCTTCCCCCCAAACTCAAAATTTGCTAAAATTTTACTCTAGAACCTTTTTAAATATTTCCATAGCATTAACAGATAGCACGCTAAAAATATCAGAATCGACTTTAGAGGCTAAATTGATTATACAATAATTCCCCCTTCCCCCAAACTCAAATTTTTTTTTAAATCCCCTCTCGCCCCAAACTCAAAATTTTCCAAAATTCTACTTTAGAAGCTTTTTTAAATATTTCTAAAGTGCTAAGACATAGAGCGCTACAAACATCAGAATCGACTTTAGAGGACAAGTTATGTCATGGGAATATGTTTTTCAAATCGCCCTTCCCCCCAAACTCAAAATTTTCCAAAATTTTACTTTAGAAGCTTTTAAAAATATTTCTAAAGCGCTAAGACATAGAGCGCTACAAACATCAGAATCAACTTTAGAGGACAAATTATGTTATGTTAGGATGTTCTTGAAATCCCCCTTCCCCCCAAACTCAAAATGTTCCAAAATTCTACTTTAGAAGCTTTTTTAAATATTTCTAAAGCGATAAGACATAGAGCGCTACAAACATCAGAATCGACTTTAGAGGACAAGTTATGTCATGGGAAGATGTTTTTGAAATCCCCCTTTGCCCCAAACTCAAAATTTTCCAAAATTCTACTTTAGAAGCTTTTTTAAATATTTGTAAAGCGCTTAGACATAGAGCGGACCCATTACCCATTGAAATTTTGACAAAACAACATTTATCTTCATTTTCAGTTATCAGTTTCTTTTTCTCTGGCTTTAGTTCTGAAAATCATTTGGGCAGAATTTTAAGCCATATCAATGTTTTATTTCCAAAATTTAGGAAATTCATTTGCATATATTTAAAACCTTAATCTGAAATAATTTTGTTGTACTTCATTTAAACAGAAGATCTATTTTGCAAGGTTCCATTGCTATAACTCACAGATTTTTAAAGGTCATTCAAAGTTTTTGAAATCCTCCTTACCATTCATCCCATTCCCCCTTCATACTCTAAAATCTGGTTGATAACTCGTAATTTGAAAAGCCTTATTTTCCGCAAGGGTATTTTTTTTTGCGGGGGGGGGGATTTTTCGTGAGGGTATTTCCCGTGGGGGGTGGGTATTTTCCGGCGGGTATTCGCCAAGAACCACAAATTTGATTGTATGAGTTTTATTAAAATCTTTGACTTTTAGGGGGTTGTTTCCCCCTTTTACGAAACTCAGACAAATTTTTTAGACAGGCAAATTATCAACCAGATTTTAGAGTATGATTCCGGTGCAACACGTTGCAACGAAATGGTCAGCTTAGATTAGTATATGTAGGGGCACCGCGAGCAGGTTGCTGACCACCGCCCCCGCCCTCCCCCTCCCCCTGCTATCAAATCCCTTTGCAGCTAACCTTTCCACCCTCGAAAGAAAATTTTTATTAAGTTCCAGCATTTTTAACATATTTTAAATCGCGGATGTAAAAGAGAAAAGCAAAATTTTTTAACATTACTGGATTAAGCTATTTGAATATGTTTTATGTGGTTACCCAACTCAAAATGTTAAGGGGTTTCCCAAAAAAAATAATCAAAACGAATATAGATTATTCGGCACTTGTGCATTATAAATAGCCCACCGCTATAGACTGTACAAGGAAACCAGACAAACGGGTATTTGTTAGACAAATAAACCAGACAAAAGGGTATTTGTTAGACAAAGACATAAAACATAATTGAAATTGCGTTTTCAGAACTAAAGCCAGAGAAAAAGAAACTGATAACTGAAAATTAAAGTAAAATGTTGTTTTGTCAAAATTTCAATGGGTAATGGGTATTTCAAAAACATCTTCCCATGACATAGCTTGTCCTCTAAAGTTGATTCTGATGTTTGTAGCGCTCTATGTCTTAGCGGTTTAGAAATATTTAAAAAAGCTTCTAAAGTGGAATTTTGGAAAATTTTGAGTTTTGGGCGAAGGGGGATTTCAAAAAAAAATTTAGTTTGGGGGGAAGGGGGAATTATTGTAGAATTAATTTGGCCTCTAAAGTCGATTCTGATGTTTTTAGCGCGCTATCTGTTAGTGCTTTGAAAATATTTAAAAAGCTTCTAGAGTAGAATTTTAGAAAATTTTGAGTTTGGGGGGAAGGGGGATTTCAAAAACATCTTCCCGTGACATAAATTGTCCTCTAAAGTCGATTCTGATGTTTTTAGCGCTCTATGTCTTAGCGTTTTACAAATATTTAAAACAGCTTCTAAAGTAGAATTTTGGAAAATTTTGAGTTTGGGGCAAAGGGGGATTTCAAAAACATCTTCCCATGACATAAATTGTCCTCTAAAGTCGATTCTGATATTTGTAGTGCTCTATGTCTTAGCGCTTTATAAATATTTTAAAAGCTTCTAAAGTAGAATTTTTTGAAAATTTTGAGTTTGGGGGGAAGGGGGATTTCAAAAACATCTTCCCTTGACATAAATTGCCCTCTAAAGTCGATTCTGATGTTTGTAGCGCTCTATGTCTTAGTGCTTTAGAAATGTTAAAAAAGCTTCTAAAGTAGAATTTTGGAAAATTTTGAGTTTGGGGGGAAGGGGGAATTATTGTAGAATTAATTTGGCCTCTAAAGTCGATTCTGATGTTTTTAGCGCGCTATCTGTTAGGGCTTTGGAAATATTTAAAAAGCTTGTAGAGTAGAATTTTAGAAAATTTTGAGTTTGGGGGGAAGGGGGATTTCAAAAACATCTTCCCATGACATAAATTGTCCTCTAAAGTCGATTCTGATGTTTGTAGCGCTCTATGTCTTAGTGCTTTAGAAATATTTAAAAAAGCTTCTAAAGTAGAATTCTGGAAAATTTTGAGTTTGGGGCAAAGGGGGATTTCAAAAACATCTTCCCTTGGCATAAATTGTCCTCTAAAGTCGATTCTGATGTTTGTAGCGCTCGATGTCTTAGCGCTTTATAAATTTTTAAAACAGTTTCTAAAGTAGAATTTTGGAAAATTTTGAGTTTGGGGCGAAGGGGGATTTTAAAAAAAAATTGAGTTTGGGGGGAAGGGGGAATTATTGTATAATTAATTTGGCCTCTAAAGTCGATTCTGATGTTTTTAGTGCGCTATCTGTTAGTGCTTTGGAAATCTTTAAAAAGCTTCTAGGGTAGAATTTTAGAAAATTTGGAGTTTGGGGGGAAGGGGGATTTCAAAAACATCTTCCCATGACATAAAATGTCCTCTAAAGTCGATTCTGATGTTTGTAGCGCTCTATGTCTTAGCGCTTTAGAAATATTTAAAAAAGCTTCTAAAGTAGAATTTTTGAAAATTTTCAGTTTTGGGTGAAGGGGGATTTCAAAAAAAATTTAGTTTGGGGGGAAGGGGGAATTATTGTAGAATTAATTTGGCCTCTAAAGTCGATTCTGATATTTTTAGCGCGCTATCTGTTAGTGCTTTGAAAATATTTAAAAAGCTTCTAGAGTAGAATTTTAGAAAATTTTGAGTTTGGGGGGAAGGGGGATTTCAAAAACATCTTCCCGTGACATAAATTGTCCTCTAAAGTCGATTCTGATGTTTTTAGCGCTCTATGTCTTAGCGCTTTACAAATATTTAAAAAAGCTTCTAAAGTAGAATTTTGGAAAATTTTGAGTTTGGGGCAAAGGGGGATTTCAAAAACATCTTCCCATGACATAAATTGTCCTCTAAAGTCGATTCTGATATTTGTAGCGCTCTATGTCTTAGCGCTTTAGAAATATTTAAAAAGCTTCTAAAGTAGAATTTTGGAAAATTTTGAGTTTGGGGGGAAGGGGGATTTCAAGAACATCTTCCCATAACCTAATTTGTCCTCTAAAGTTGATTCTGATGTTTGTAGCGCTCTATGTCTTAGCGCTTTACAAATATTTAAAAAGGCTTCTAAAGTAGAATTTTGGAAAATTTTGAGTTTGGGGCAAAGGGGGATTTCAAAAACATCTTCCCATGACATAAATTGTCCTCTAAAGTCGATTCTGATATTTGTAGCGCTCTATGTCTTAGCGCTTTAGAAATATTTAAAAAGCTTCTAAAGTAGAATTTTGGAAAATTTTGAGTTTGGGGGGAAGAGGGATTTCAAGAACATCTTCCCATGACATAAATTGTCCTCTAAAGTCGATTCTGATGTTTGTAGCGCTCTATGTCTTAGCGCTTTACAAATATTTAAAAAAGCTTCTACAGTAGAATTCTGGAAAATTTTGAGTTTGGGGCAAAGGGGGATTTCAAAAACATCTTCCCTTGGCATAAATTGTCCTCTAAATTCAATTCTGATGTTTGTAGCGCTCGATGTCTTAGCGCTTTATAAATTTTTAAAACAGCTTCTAAAGTAGAATTTTGGAAAATTTTGAGTTTGGGGCGAAGGGGGATTTAAAAAAAAATGAGTTTGGGGGGAAGGGGGAATTATTGTATAATTAATTTGGCCTCTAAAGTCGATTCTGATGTTTTTAGCGCGCTATCTGTTAGTGCTTTGGAAATATTTAAAAAGCTTCTAGAGTAGAATTTTAGAAAATTTGGAGTTTGGGGGAAGGGGGATTTCAAAAACATCTTCCCATGACATAAAATGTCCTCTAAAGTCGATTCTGATGTTTGTAGCGCTCTATGTCTTAGCGCTTTAGAAATATTTAAAAAAGCTTCTAAAGTAGAATTTTTGAAAATTTTCAGTTTTGGGTGAAGGGGGATTTCAAAAAAAATTTTAGTTTGGGGGGAAGGGGGAATTATTGTAGAATTAATTTGGCCTCTAAAGTCGATTCTGATATTTTTAGCGCGCTATCTGTTAGTGCTTTGAAAATATTTAAAAAGCTTCTAGAGTAGAATTTTAGAAAATTTTGAGTTTGGGGGGAAGGGGGATTTCAAAAACATCTTCCCGTGACATAAATTGTCCTCTAAAGTCGATTCTGATGTTTTTAGCGCTCTATGTCTTAGCGCTTTACAAATATTTAAAAAAGATTCTAAAGTAGAATTTTGGAAAATTTTGAGTTTGGGGCAAAGGGGGATTTCAAAAACATCTTCCCTTGGCATAAATTGTCCTCTAAAGTCGATTCTGATGTTTGTAGTGCTCTATGTCTTAGCGCTTTAGAAATTTTTAAAAAAGCTTCTAAAGTAGAATTTTGGAAAATTTTGAGTTTGGGGGGAAGGGGGAATTATTGTAGAATTAATTTTGCCTCTAAAGTCGATTCTGATGTTATTAGCGCGCTATCTGTTAGGGCTTTGGAAATATTTAAAAAGCTTCTAGAGTAGAATTTTAGAAAATTTTGAGTTTGGGGGGAAGGGGGATTTCAAAAACATCTTCCCATGACATAAATTGCCCTCTAAAGTCGATTCTGATGTTTGTAGCGCTCTATGTCTTAGCGCTTTACAAATATTTAAAAAAGCTTCTAAAGTAGAATTTTGGAAAATTTTGAGTTTGGGGCAAAGGGGGATTTCAAAAACATCTTCCCTTGGCATAAATTGTCCTCTAAAGTCGATTCTGATGTTTGTAGTGCTCTATGTCTTAGCGCTTTAGAAATTTTTAAAAAAGCTTCTAAAGTAGAATTTTGGAAAATTTTGAGTTTGGGGCGAAGGGGGGTTTAAAAAAAAATCGAGTTTTGGGGGAAGGGGGAATTATTGTATAATTAATTTGGCCTCTAAAGTCGATTCTGATGTTTTTAGCGCGCTATCTGTTAGTGCTTTGGAAATATTTAGAAAGCTTCTAGAGTAGAATTTTAGAAAATTTGGAGTTTGGGGGGAAGGGGGATTTCAAAAACATCTTCCCATGACATAAAATGTCCTCTAAAGTCGATTCTGATGTTTGTAGCGCTCTATGTCTTAGCGCTTTACATATATTTAAAAAAGCTTCTAAAGTAGAATTTTTGAAAATTTTTAGTTTGGGGGGAAGGGGGATTTCAAGAACATCTTCCCATGACATAAATTGTCCTCTAAAGTCGATTCTGATGTTTGTAGTGCTCTATGTCTTAGCGCTTTACAAATATTTAAAAAAGCTTCTAAAGTAGAAATTTGGAAAATTTTGAGTTTGGGGCAAAGGGGGATTTCAAAAACATCTTCCCATGACATAAATTGTCCTCTAAAATCGATTCTGATGTTTGTAGCGCTCTATGTCTTAGCGCTTTAGAAATATTTAAAAAAGCTTCTAAAGTAGAATTTTGGAAAATTTTGAGTTTGGTGGGAAGGGGGATTTCAAGAACATATTCCCATAACATAATTTGTCCTCTAAAGTTGATTCTGATGTTTGTAGCGCTCTGTGTCTTAGCACTTTAGAAATATTTAAAAAAGCTTCTAAAGTAAAATTTTGGAAATTTTTGAGTTTGGGGGGAAGGGGGAATTATTGTAGAATTAATTTGGCCTCTAAAGTCCATTCTGATGTTCGTAGCGCTCTATGTCTTAGCGCTTTAGAAATATTTAAAAATGCTTCTAAAGTAAAATTTTGGAAAATTTTGAGTTTGGGGGGAAGGGGGGTTTCAAAAACATCTTCCCATGACATAAATTGTCCTCTAAAGTCGATTCTGATATTTGTAGCGCTCTATGTCTTAGCGCTTTAGAAATATTTAAAAAGCTTCTAAAGTAGAATTTTGGAAAATCTTGAGTTTGGGGGGAAGGGGGATTTCAAGAACATCTTCCCATAACCTAATTTGTCCTCTAAAGTTGATTCTGATGTTTTTAGCGCTCTATGTCTTAGCGCTTTAGAAATATTTAAAAAAGCTTCTAAAGTAAAATTTTGGAAATTTTTGAGTTTGGGGGGAAGGGGGAATTATTGTAGAATTAATTTGGCCTCTAAAGTCCATTCTAATTTTTGTAGCGCTCTTTGTCTTAGCGCTTTAGGAGTAAGGAGGTTTCAAAAACATCTTCCCATAACATAATTTGTCCTCTGAAGTCGATTCTGATATTTGTAGCGCTCTATCTATTAGTGCTTTAGAAATATTTAAAAAGCTTCTTAAGTTGAATTTTAGACATTTTTGAGTTTTGGGGAGGGGGGATTTCAAAAACATCTTCCCATGACATAACTTGTCTTCTAAAGTCAATTGTGATGTTTGTAGCCCTCTATCAATCAGTGCTTTAGAAATATTTAAAAAGCTTCTAAAGTAGAATTTTAGAAAATTTTGAGTTTGGGGGGGAAGGGGGATTTTAAAAACCTCTTCCCGTGTTATAACTAGTCCTCTGAAGTCGATTCTGATGATTTTAGGACTCTATCTATTAGTGCTTTAGAAATATTTGAAAAGCTTCTAAAGTAGAATTTTTGAAAATTTTGAGTTTGGGGGGAAGGGGGATTTCAAAAACATCTTCCCATGACATAAATTGCCATCTAAAGTCGATTCTGATGTTTGTAGCGCTCTATGTCTTAGCGCTTTAGAAATGTTTAAAAAAGCTTCTAAAGTAGAATTTTGGAAAATTTTGAGTTTGGGGGGAAGGGGGAATTATTGTAGAATTAATTTTGCCTCTAAAGTCGATTCTGATGTTATTAGCGCGCTATCTGTTAGGGCTTTGGAAATATTTAAAAAGCTTCTAGAGTAGAATTTTAGAAAATTTTGAGTTTGGGGGGAAGGGGGATTTCAAAAACATCTTCCCATGACATAAATTGTCCTCTAAAGTCGATTCTGATGTTTGTAGCGCTCTATGTCTTAGCGCTTTACAAATATTTAAAAAAGCTTCTAAAGTAGAATTTTGGAAAATTTTGAGTTTGGGGCAAAGGGGGATTTCAAAAACATCTTCCCTTGGCATAAATTGTCCTCTAAAGTCGATTCTGATGTTTGTAGTGCTCTATGTCTTAGCGCTTTAGAAATTTTTAAAAAAGCTTCTAAAGTAGAATTTTGGAAAATTTTGAGTTTGGGGCGAAGGGGGGTTTAAAAAAAATCGAGTTTTGGGGGAAGGGGGAATTATTGTATAATTAATTTGGCCTCTAAAGTCGATTCTGATGTTTTTAGCGCGCTATCTGTTAGTGCTTTGGAAATATTTAGAAAGCTTCTAGAGTAGAATTTTAGAAAATTTGGAGTTTGGGGGGAAGGGGGATTTCAAAAACATCTTCCCATGACATAAAATGTCCTCTAAAGTCGATTCTGATGTTTGTAGCGCTCTATGTCTTAGCGCTTTACATATATTTAAAAAAGCTTCTAAAGTAGAATTTTTGAAAATTTTTAGTTTGGGGGGAAGGGGGATTTCAAGAACATCTTCCCATGACATAAATTGTCCTCTAAAGTCGATTCTGATGTTTGTAGTGCTCTATGTCTTAGCGCTTTAGAAATATTTAAAAAAGCTTCTAAAGTAGAATTTTGGAAAATTTTGAGTTTGGGGCAAAGGGGGATTTCAAAAACATCTTCCCATGACATAAATTGTCCTCTAAAATCGATTCTGATGTTTGTAGCGCTCTATGTCTTAGCGCTTTAGAAATATTTAAAAAAGCTTCTAATGTAGAATTTTGGAAAATTTTGAGTTTGGTGGGAAGGGGGATTTCAAGAACATATTCCCATAACATAATTTGTCCTCTAAAGTTGATTCTGATGTTTGTAGCGCTCTGTGTCTTAGCACTTTAGAAATATTTAAAAAAGCTTCTAAAGTAAAATTTTGGAAAATTTTGAGTTTGGGGGGAAGGGGGAATTATTGTAGAATTAATTTGGCCTCTAAAGTCCATTCTGATGTTCGTAGCGCTCTATGTCTTAGCGCTTTAGAAATATTTAAAAATGCTTCTAAAGTAAAATTTTGGAAAATTTTGAGTTTGGGGGGAAGGGGGGTTTCAAAAACATCTTCCCATGACATAAATTGTCCTCTAAAGTCGATTCTGATATTTGTAGCGCTCTATGTCTTAGCGCTTTAGAAATATTTAAAAAGCTTCTAAAGTAGAATTTTGGAAAATCTTGAGTTTGGGGGGAAGGGGGATTTCAAGAACATCTTCCCATAACCTAATTTGTCCTCTAAAGTTGATTCTGATGTTTTTAGCGCTCTATGTCTTAGCGCTTTAGAAATATTTAAAAAAGCTTCTAAAGTAAAATTTTGGAAAATTTTGAGTTTGGGGGGAAGGGGGAATTATTGTAGAATTAATTTGGCCTCTAAAGTCCATTCTAATTTTTGTAGCGCTCTTTGTCTTAGCGCTTTAGGAGTAAGGAGGTTTCAAAAACATCTTCCCATAACATAATTTGTCCTCTGGAGTCGATTCTGATATTTGTAGCGCTCTATCTATTAGTGCTTTAGAAATATTTAAAAAGCTTCTTAAGTTGAATTTTGGACATTTTTGAGTTTTGGGGAGGGGGGATTTCAAAAACATCTTCCCATGACATAACTTGTCTTCTAAAGTCAATTGTGATGTTTGTAGCCCTCTATCAATCAGTGCTTTAGAAATATTTAAAAAGCTTCTAAAGTAGAATTTTAGAAAATTTTGAGTTTGGGGGGAAGGGGGATTTTAAAAACCTCTTCCCGTGTTATAACGTGTCCTCTGAAGTCGATTCTGATGCTTTTAGGACTCTATCTATTAGTGCTTTAGAAATATTTGAAAAGCTTCTAAAGTAGAATTTTTGAAAATTTTGAGTTTGGGGGGAAGGGGGATTTCAAAAACATCTTCCCATGACATAAATTGCCCTCTAAAGTCGATTCTGATGTTTGTAGCGCTCTATGTCTTAGCGCTTTAGAAATGTTTAAAAAGCTTCTAAAGTAGAATTTTGGAAAATTTTGAGTTTGGGGGGAAGGGCGAATTATTGTAGAATTAATTTGGCCTCTAAAGTCGATTCTGATGTTTTTAGCGCGCTGTCTGTTAGGGCTTTGGAAATATTTAAAAAGCTTCTAGAGTAGAATTTTAGAAAATTTTGAGTTTGGGGGGAAGGGGGATTTCAAAAACATCTTCCCATGACATAAATTGTCCTCTAAAGTCGATTCTGATGTTTGTAGCGCTCTATGTCTTAGCGCTTTACAAATATTTAAAAAAGCTTCTAAAGTAGAATTTTGGAAAATTTTGAGTTTGGGGGGAAGGGGAATTATTGTAGAATTAATTTGGCCTCTAAAGACCATTCTGATGGTCGTAGCGCTCTATGTCTTAGCGCTTTAGAAATATTTAAAAATGCTTCTAAAGTAAAATTTTGGAAAATTTTGAGTTTGGGGGGAAGGGGGATTTCAAAAACATCTTCCCATAACATAATTTGTTCTCTGAAGTCGATTCTGATATTTGTAGCGCTCTATCTGTTAGTGCTTTAGAAATATTTAAAAAGCTTCTTAAGTAGAATTTTAGACTTTTTTGAGTTTTGGTGAGGGGGGATATCAAAAACATCTTCCCATGACGTAACTTGTCTTCTAAAGTCAATTCTGATGTTTGTAGCCCTCTATCAATTAGTGCTTTAGAAATATTTAAAAAGCTTCTAAAGTAGAATTTTAGAAAATTTTGAGTTTGGGGGGAAGGGGGATTTTAAAAACCTCTTCCCCTGATATAACGTTTCCTCTAAAGTCGATTCTGATGTTTGTAGCGCTCTATGTCAGTGCTTTAGAAATATTTAAAAAGCTTCTAAAGTAGAAATTTGGAAAATTTTGAGTTTGGGGCAAAGGGGGATTTCGAAAACATCTTCCCATGACATAACTTGTCCTCTAAAGTCGATTCTGATGTTTGTAGCGCTCTATGTCTTAGTGCTTTAGAAATATTTAAAAAGTTTCTAAAGTAGAATTTTGGAAAATTTTGAGTTTGGGGCAAAGGGGGATTTCAAAAACATATTCCCATGACATAAATTGTCCTCTAAAGTCGATTCTGATGTTTGTAGCGCTCTATGTCTTAGCGCTTTACAAATATTTAAAAAAGATTCTAAAGTAGAATTTTGGAAAATTTTGAGTTTGGGGCAAAGGAGGATTTCAAAAACATCTTTCCATGACATAAATTGTCCTCTAAAGTCTATTCTGATGTTTGTAGCGCTCTATGTCTTAGCGCTTTAGAAATATTTAAAAAAGCTTCTAAAGTAGAATTTTGGAAAATTTTGAGTTTAAGGGGGAAGGGGTATTTCAAGAACATCTTCCCATGACATAAAATGTCCTCTAAAGTCGATTCTGATGTTTGTAGCGCTCTATCTCTTAGCGCTTTACATATATTTAAAAAAGCTTCTAAAGTAGAATTTTTGAAAATTTTGAGTTTGGGGGGAAGGGGTATTTCAAGAACATCTTCCCATGACATAAATTGTCCTCTAAAGTCGATTCTGATGTTTGTAGTGCTCTACGTCTTAGCGCTTTACAAATATTTAAAAAAGCTTCTAAAGTAGAAATTTGGAAAATTTTGAGTTTGGGGCAAAGGGGGATTTCAAAAACATCTTCCCATGACATAAATTGTCCTCTAACATCGATTCTGATGTTTGTAGCGCTCTATGTCTTAGCGCTTTAGAAATATTTAAAAAAACTTCTAAAGTAGAATTTTGGAAAATTTTGAGTTTGGTGGGAAGGGGGATTTCAAGAACATCTTCCCATAACATAATTTGTCCTCTAAAGTTGATTCTGATGTTTGTAGCGCTCTATGTCTTAGCGCTTTACAAATATTTAAAAAGGCTTCTAAAGTAGAATTTTGGAAAATTTTGAGTTTGGGGCAAAGGGGGATTTCAAAAACATCTTCCCATGACATAAATTGTCCTCTAAAGTCGATTCTGATATTTGTAGCGCTCTATGTCTTAGCGCTTTAGAAATATTTAAAAAGCTTCTAAAGTAGAATTTTGGAAAATTTTGAGTTTGGGGGGAAGGGGGATTTCAAGAACATCTTCCCATGACATAAATTGTCCTCTAAAGTCGATTCTGATGTTTGTAGCGCTCTATGTCTTAGCGCTTTACAAATATTTAAAAAAGCTTCTAAAGTAGAATTTTGGAAAATTTTGAGTTTGGGGCAAAGGGGGATTTCAAAAACATATTCCCATGACATAAATTGTCCTCTAAAGTCGATTCTGATATTTGTAGCGCTCTATGTCTTAGCGCTTTAGAAATATTTAAAAAGCTTCTAAAGTAGAATTTTGGAAAATTTTGAGTTTGGGGGGAAGGGGGATTTCAAGAACATCTTCCCATAACCTAATTTGTCCTCTAAAGTTGATTCTGATGTTTGTAGCGCTCTATGTCTTAGCGCTTTACAAATATTTAAAAAGGCTTCTAAAGTAGAATTTTGGAAAATTTTGAGTTTGGGGCAAAGGGGGATTTCAAAAACATCTTCCCATGACATAAATTGTCCTCTAAAGTCGATTCTGATATTTGTAGCGCTCTACGTCTTAGCGCTTTAGAAATATTTAAAAAGCTTCTAAAGTAGAATTTTGGAAAATTTTGAGTTTGGGGGGAAGGGGGATTTCAAGAACATCTTCCCATGACATAAATTGTCCTCTAAAGTCGATTCTGATGTTTGTAGCGCTCTATGTCTTAGCGCTTTACAAATATTTAAAAAAGCTTCTAAAGTAGAATTCTGGAAAATTTTGAGTTTGGGGCAAAGGGGGATTTCAAAAACATCTTCCCTTGGCATAAATTGTCCTCTAAAGTCGATTCTGATGTTTGTAGCGCTCGATGTCTTAGCGCTTTATAAATTTTTAAAACAGCTTCTAAAGTAGAATTTTGGAAAATTTTGAGTTTGGGGCGAAGGGGGATTTTAAAAAAAATGAGTTTGGGGGGAAGGGGGAATTATTGTATAATTAATTTGGCCTCTAAAGTCGATTCTGATGTTTTTAGCGCGCTATCTGTTAGTGCTTTGGAAATATTTAAAAAGCTTCTAGAGTAGAATTTTAGAAAATTTGGAGTTTGGGGGAAGGGGGATTTCAAAAACATCTTCCCATGACATAAAATGTCCTCTAAAGTCGATTCTGATGTTTGTAGCGCTCTATGTCTTAGCGCTTTAGAAATATTTAAAAAAGCTTCTAAAGTAGAATTTTTGAAAATTTTCAGTTTTGGGTGAAGGGGGATTTCAAAAAAAAATTTAGTTTGGGGGGAAGGGGGAATTATTGTAGAACTAATTTGGCCTCTAAAGTCGATTCTGATATTTTTAGCGCGCTATCTGTTAGTGCTTTGAAAATATTTAAAAAGCTTCTAGAGTAGAATTTTAGAAAATTTTGAGTTTGGGGGGAAGGGGATTTCAAAAACATCTTCCCGTGACATAAATTGTCCTCTAAAGTCGATTCTGATGTTTTTAGCGCTCTATGTCTTAGCGCTTTACAAATATTTAAAAAAGATTCTAAAGTAGAATTTTGGAAAATTTTGAGTTTGGGGCAAAGGGGGATTTCAAAAATATTTAAAAAAGCTTCTAAAGTAAAATTTTGGAAATTTTTGAGTTTGGGGGGAAGGGGGAATTATTGTAGAATTAATTTGGCCTCTAAAGTCTATTCTAATTTTTGTAGCGCTCTATGTCTTAGCGCTTTAGGAGTAAGGAGGTTTCAAAAACATCTTCCCATAACATAAATTGTCCTCTAAAATCGATTCTGATGTTTGTAGCGCTCTATGTCTTAGCGCTTTAGAAATATTTAAAAAAGCTTCTAAAGTAGAATTTTGGAAAATTTTGAGTTTGGGGGGAAGGGGGATTTCAAGAACATCTTCCCATAACATAATTTGTCCTCTAAAGTTGATTCTGATGTTTGTAGCGCTCTATGTCTTAGCACTTTAGAAATATTAAAAAAGCTTGTAAAGTAAAATTTTGGAAAATTTTGAGTTTGGGGGGAAGGGGGAATTATTGTAGAATTAATTTGGCCTCTAAAGTCCATTCTGATGGTCGTAGCGCTCTATGTCTTAGCGCTTTAGAAATATTTAAAAATGCTTCTAAAGTAAAATTTTGGAAAATTTTGAGTTTGGGGGGAAGGGGGGTTTCAAAAACATCTTCCCATGACATAAATTGTCCTCTAAAGTCGATTCTGATGTTTGTAGCGCTCTATGTCTTAGCGCTTTAGAAATATTTAAAAAGCTTCTAAAGTAGAATTTTGGAAAATTTTGAGTTTGGGGGGAAGGGGGATTTCAAGAACATCTTCCCATAACCTAATTTGTCCTCTAAAGTTGATTCTGATGTTTGTAGCGCTCTATGTCTTAGCGCTTTAGAAATATTTAAAAAAGCTTCTAAAGTAAAATTTTGGAAATTTTTGAGTTTGGGGGGAAGGGGGAATTATTGTAGAATTAATTTGGCCTCTAAAGTCCATTCTAATTTTAGTAGCGCTCTTTGTCTTAGCGCTTTAGGAGTAAGGAGGTTTCAAAAACATCTTCCCATAACATAATTTGTCCTCTGAAGTCGATTCTGATATTTGTAGCGCTCTATCTATTAGTGCTTTAGAAATATTTAAAAAGCTTCTTAAGTTGAATTTTGGACATTTTTGAGTTTTGGGGAGGGGGGATTTCAAAAACATCTTCCCATGACATAACTTGTCTTCTAAAGTCAATTGTGATGTTTGTAGCCCTCTATCAATCAGTGCTTTAGAAATATTTAAAAAGCTTCTAAAGTAGAATTTTAGAAAATTTTGAGTTTGGGGGGAAGGGGGATTTTAAAAACCTCTTCCCGTGTTATAACGTGTCCTCTGAAGTCGATTCTGATGCTTTTAGGACTCTATCTATTAGTGCTTTAGAAATATTTGAAAAGCTTCTAAAGTAGAATTTTTGAAAATTTTGAGTTTGGGGGGAAGGGGGATTTCAAAAACATCTTCCCATGACATAAATTGCCCTCTAAAGTCGATTCTGATGTTTGTAGCGCTCTATGTCTTAGCGCTTTAGAAATGTTTAAAAAAGCTTCTAAAGTAGAATTTTGGAAAATTTTGAGTTTGGGGGGAAGGGGGAATTATTGTAGAATTAATTTGGCCTCTAAAGTCGATTCTGATGTTTTTAGCGCGCTGTCTGTTAGGGCTTTGGAAATATTTAAAAAGCTTCTAGAGTAGAATTTTAGAAAATTTTGAGTTTGGGGGGAAGGGGGATTTCAAAAACATCTTCCCATGACATAAATTGTCCTCTAAAGTCGATTCTGATGTTTGTAGCGCTCTATGTCTTAGCGCTTTACAAATATTTAAAAAAGCTTCTAAAGTAGAATTTTGGAAAATTTTGAGCTTGGGGCAAAGGGGGATTTCAAAAACATCTTCCCTTGGCATAAATTGTCCTCTAAAGTCGATTCTGATGTTTGTAGTGCTCTATGTCTTAGCGCTTTAGAAATTTTTAAAAAAGCTTCTAAAGTAGAATTTTGGAAAATTTTGAGTTTGGGGCGAAGGGGGGTTTAAAAAAAATCGAGTTTTGGGGGAAGGGGGAATTATTGTATAATTAATTTGGCCTCTAAAGTCGATTCTGATGTTTTTAGCGCGCTATCTGTTAGTGCTTTGGAAATATTTAGAAAGCTTCTAGAGTAGAATTTTAGAAAATTTGGAGTTTGGGGGGAAGGGGGATTTCAAAAACATCTTCCCATGACATAAAATGTCCTCTAAAGTCGATTCTGATGTTTGTAGCGCTCTATGTCTTAGCGCTTTACATATATTTAAAAAAGCTTCTAAAGTAGAATTTTTGAAAATTTTGAGTTTGGGGGGAAGGGGGATTTCAAGAACATCTTCCCATGACATAAATTGTCCTCTAAAGTCGATTCTGATGTTTGTAGTGCTCTATGTCTTAGCGCTTTACAAATATTTAAAAAAGCTTCTAAAGTAGAAATTTGGAAAATTTTGAGTTTGGGGCAAAGGGGGATTTCAAAAACATCTTCCCATGACATAAATTGTCCTCTAAAATCGAATCTGATGTTTGTAGTGCTCTATGTCTTAGCGCTTTAGAAATATTTAAAAAAGCTTCTAAAGTAGAATTTTGGAAAATTTTGAGTTTGGTGGGAAGGGGGATTTCAAGAACATCTTCCCATAACATAATTTGTCCTCTAAAGTTGATTCTGATGTTTGTAGCGCTCTATGTCTTAGCACTTTAGAAATATTTAAAAAAGCTTCTAAAGTAAAATTTTGGAAAATTTTGAGTTTGGGGGGAAGGGGGAATTATTGTAGAATTAATTTGGCCTCTAAAGACCATTCTGATGGTCGTAGCGCTCTATGTCTTAGCGCTTTAGAAATATTTAAAAATGCTTCTAAAGTAAAATTTTGGAAAATTTTGAGTTTGGGGAGAACTGGGATTTCAAAAACATCTTCCCATAACATAATTTGTTCTCTGAAGTCGATTCTGATATTTGTAGCGCTCTATCTATTAGTGCTTTAGAAATATTTAAAAAGCTTCTTAAGTAGAATTTTAGACTTTTTTGAGTTTTGGTGAGGGGGGATATCAAAAACATCTTCCCATGACGTAACTTGTCTTCTAAAGTCAATTCTGATGTTTGTAGCCCTCTATCAATTAGTGCTTTAGAAATATTTAAAAAGCTTCTAAAGTAGAATTTTAGAAAATTTTGAGTTTGGGGGGAAGGGGGATTTTAAAAACCTCTTCCCCTGATATAACGTGTCCTCTAAAGTCGATTCTGATGTTTGTAGCGCTCTATGTCTTAGTGCTTTAGAAATATTTAAAAAGCTTCTAAAGTAGAAATTTGGAAAATTTTGAGTTTGGGGCAAAGGGGGATTTCGAAAACATCTTCCCATGACATAACTTGTCCTCTAAAGTCGATTCTGATGTTTGTAGCGCTCTATGTCTTAGTGCTTTAGAAATATTTAAAAAGTTTCTAAAGTAGAATTTTGGAAAATTTTGAGTTTGGGGCAAAGGGGGATTTCAAAAACATATTCCCATGACATAAATTGGCCTCTAAAGTCGATTCTGATGTTTGTAGCGCTCTATGTCTTAGCGCTTTACAAATATTTAAAAAAGCTTCTAAAGTAGAATTTTGGAAAATTTTGAGTTTGGGGCAAAGGAGGATTTCAAAAACATCTTTCCATGACATAAATTGTCCTCTAAAGTCGATTCTGATGTTTGTAGCGCTCTATGTCTTAGCGCTTTAGAAATATTTAAAAAAGCTTCTAAAGTAGAATTTTGGAAAATTTTGAGTTTAAGGGGGAAGGGGTATTTCAAGAACATCTTCCCATGACATAAAATGTCCTCTAAAGTCGATTCTGATGTTTGTAGCGCTCTATCTCTTAGCGCTTTACATATATTTAAAAAAGCTTCTAAAGTAGAATTTTTGAAAATTTTGAGTTTGGGGGGAAGGGGTATTTCAAGAACATCTTCCCATGACATAAATTGTCCTCTAAAGTCGATTCTGATGTTTGTAGTGCTCTATGTCTTAGCGCTTTACAAATATTTAAAAAAGCTTCTAAAGTAGAAATTTGGAAAATTTTGAGTTTGGGGCAAAGGGGGATTTCAAAAACATCTTCCCATGACATAAATTGTCCTCTAAAATCGATTCTGATGTTTGTAGCGCTCTATGTCTTAGCGCTTTAGAAATATTTAAAAAAGCTTCTAAAGTAGAATTTTGGAAAATTTTGAGTTTGGTGGGAAGGGGGATTTCAAGAACATCTTCCCATAACATAATTTGTCCTCTAAAGTTGATTCTGATGTTTGTAGCGCTCTATGTCTTAGCGCTTTACAAATATTTAAAAAGGCTTCTAAAGTAGAATTTTGGAAAATTTTGAGTTTGGGGCAAAGGGGGATTTCAAAAACATCTTCCCATGACATAAATTGTCCTCTAAAGTCGATTCTGATATTTGTAGCGCTCTATGTCTTAGCGCTTTAGAAATATTTAAAAAGCTTCTAAAGTAGAATTTTGGAAAATTTTGAGTTTGGGGGGAAGGGGGATTTCAAGAACATCTTCCCATGACATAAATTGTCCTCTAAAGTCGATTCTGATGTTTGTAGCGCTCTATGTCTTAGCGCTTTACAAATATTTAAAAAAGCTTCTAAAGTAGAATTTTGGAAAATTTTGAGTTTGGGGCAAAGGGGGATTTCAAAAACATCTTCCCATGACATAAATTGTCCTCTAAAGTCGATTCTGATATTTGTAGCGCTCTATGTCTTAGCGCTTTAGAAATATTTAAAAAGCTTCTAAAGTAGAATTTTGGAAAATTTTGAGTTTGGGGGGAAGGGGGATTTCAAGAACATCTTCCCATAACCTAATTTGTCCTCTAAAGTTGATTCTGATGTTTGTAGCGCTCTATGTCTTAGCGCTTTACAAATATTTAAAAAGGCTTCTAAAGTAGAATTTTGGAAAATTTTGAGTTTGGGGCAAAGGGGGATTTCAAAAACATCTTCCCATGACATAAATTGTCCTCTAAAGTCGATTCTGATATTTGTAGCGCTCTATGTCTTAGCGCTTTAGAAATATTTAAAAAGCTTCTAAAGTAGAATTTTGGAAAATTTTGAGTTTGGGGGGAAGGGGGATTTCAAGAACATCTTCCCATGACATAAATTGTCCTCTAAAGTCGATTCTGATGTTTGTAGCGCTCTATGTCTTAGCGCTTTACAAATATTTAAAAAAGCTTCTAAAGTAGAATTCTGGAAAATTTTGAGTTTGTGGCAAAGGGGGATTTCAAAAACATCTTCCCTTGGCATAAATTGTCCTCTAAAGTCGATTCTGATGTTTGTAGCGCTCGATGTCTTAGCGCTTTATAAATTTTTAAAACAGCTTCTAAAGTAGAATTTTGGAAAATTTTGAGTTTGGGGCGAAGGGGGATTTAAAAAAAAATGAGTTTGGGGGGAAGGGGGAATTATTGTATAATTAATTTGGCCTCTAAAGTCGATTCTGATGTTTTTAGCGCGCTATCTGTTAGTGCTTTGGAAATATTTAAAAAGCTTCTAGAGTAGAATTTTAGAAAATTTGGAGTTTGGGGGAAGGGGGATTTCAAAAACATCTTCCCATGACATAAAATGTCCTCTAAATTCGATTCTGATGTTTGTAGCGCTCTATGTCTTAGCGCTTTAGAAATATTTAAAAAAGCTTCTAAAGTAGAATTTTTGAAAATTTTCAGTTTTGGGTGAAGGGGGATTTCAAAAAAAATTTTAGTTTGGGGGGAAGGGGGAATTATTGTAGAATTAATTTGGCCTCTAAAGTCGATTCTGATATTTTTAGCGCGCTATCTGTTAGTGCTTTGAAAATATTTAAAAAGCTTCTAGAGTAGAATTTTAGAAAATTTTGAGTTTGGGGGGAAGGGGGATTTCAAAAACATCTTCCCGTGACATAAATTGTCCTCTAAAGTCGATTCTGATGTTTTTAGCGCTCTATGTCTTAGCGCTTTACAAATATTTAAAAAAGATTCTAAAGTAGAATTTTGGAAAATTTTGAGTTTGGGGCAAAGGGGGATTTCAAAAACATCTTCCCATGACATAACTTGTCCTCTAAAGTCGATTCTGATATTTGTAGCGCTCTATGTCTTAGCGCTTTAGAAATATTTAAAAAGCTTCTAAAGTAGAATTTCGGAAAATCTTGAGTTTGGGGGAAGGGGGATTTCAAGAACATCTTCCCATAACCTAATTTGTCCTCTAAAGTTGATTCTGATGTTTGTAGCGCTCTATGTCTTAGCGCTTTAGAAATATTTAAAAAAGCTTCTAAAGTAAAATTTTGGAAATTTTTGAGTTTGGGGGGAAGGGGGAATTATTGTAGAATTAATTTGGCCTCTAAAGTCTATTCTAATTTTTGTAGCGCTCTATGTCTTAGCGCTTTAGGAGTAAGGAGGTTTCAAAAACATCTTCCCATAACATAATTTTTCCTCTGAAGTCGATTCTGATATTTGTAGCGCTCTATCTATTAGTGCTTTAGAAATATTTAAAAAGCTTCTTAAGTTGAATTTTGGACATTTTTGAGTTTTGGGGAGGGGGGATTTCAAAAACATCTTCCCATGACATAACTTGTCTTCTAAAGTCAATTGTGATGTTTGTAGCCCTCTATCAATCAGTGCTTTAGAATAGCGCTTTAGAAATATTTAAAAAAAGCTTCTAAAGTAAAATTTTCCCTTGGCATAAATTGTCCTCTAAAGTCGATTCTGATGTTTGTAGCGCTCGATGTCTTAGCGCTTTATAAATTTTTAAAACAGCTTCAAAAGTAGAATTTTGGAAAATTTTGAGTTTGGGGCGAAGGGGGATTCGAAAAAAAATGAGTTTGGGGGGAAGGGGGAATTATTGTATAATTAATTTGGCCTCTAAAGTCGATTCTGATGTTTTTAGCGCGCTATCTGTTAGTGCTTTGGAAATATTTAAAAAGCTTCTAGAGTAGAATTTTAGAAAATTTGGAGTTTGGGGGAAGGGGGATTTCAAAAACATCTTCCCATTACATAAAATGTCCTCTAAAGTCGATTCTGATGTTTGTAGCGCTCTATGTCTTAGCGCTTTAGAAAGATTTAAAAAAGCTTCTAAAGTAGAATTTTTGAAAATTTTCAGTTTTGGGTGAAGGGGGATTTCAAAAAAAAATTTAGTTTGGGGGGAAGGGGGAATTATTGTAGAATTAATTTGGCCTCTAAAGTCGATTCTGATATTTTTAGCGCGCTATCTGTTAGTGCTTTGAAAATATTTAAAAAGCTTCTAGAGTAGAATTTTAGAAAATTTTGAGTTTGGGGGGAAGGGGGATTTCAAAAACATCTTCCCGTGACATAAATTGTCCTCTAAAGTCGATTCTGATGTTTTTAGCGCTCTATGTCTTAGCGCTTTACAAATATTTAAAAAAGATTCTAAAGTAGAATTTTGGAAAATTTTGAGTTTGGGGCAAAGGGGGATTTCAAAAACATCTTCCCATGACATATTTTGTCCTCTAAAGTCGATTCTGATATTTGTAGCGCTCTATGTCTTAGCGCTTTAGAAATATTTAAAAAGCTTCTAAAGTAGAATTTTGGAAAATCTTGAGTTTGGGGGGAAGGGGGATTTCAAGAACATCTTCCCATAACCTAATTTGTCCTCTAAAGTTGATTCTGATGTTTGTAGCGCTCTATGTCTTAGCGCTTTAGAAATATTTAAAAAAGCTTCTAAAGTAAAATTTTGGAAATTTTTGAGTTTGGGGGGAAGGGGGAATTATTGTAGAATTGATTTGGCCTCTAAAGTCAATTCTAATTTTTGTAGCGCTCTATGTCTTAGCGCTTTAGGAGTAAGGAGGTTTCAAAAACATCTTCCCATAACATAATTTGTCCTCTGAAGTCGATTCTGATATTTGTAGCGCTCTATCTATTAGTGCTTTAGAAATATTTAAAAAGCTTCTTAAGTTGAATTTTAGACATTTTTGAGTTTTGGGGAGGGGGGATTTCAAAAACATCTTCCCATGACATAACTTGTCTTCTAAAGTCAATTGTGATGTTTGTAGCCCTCTATCAATCAGTGCTTTAGAAATATTTAAAAAGCTTCTAAAGTAGAATTTTAGAAAATTTTGAGTTTGGGGGGAAGGGGGATTTTAAAAACCTCTTCCCGTGTTATAACGTGTCCTCTGAAGTCGATTCTGATGATTTTAGGACTCTATCTATTAGTGCTTTAGAAATATTTGAAAAGCTTCTAAAGTAGAATTTTTGAAAATTTTGAGTTTGGGGGGAAGGGGGATTTCAAAAACATCTTCCCATGACATAAATTGCCCTCTAAAGTCGATTCTGATGTTTGTAGCGCTCTATGTCTTAGCGCTTTAGAAATGTTTAAAAAAGCTTCTAAAGTAGAATTTTGGAAAATTTTGAGTTTGGGGGGAAGGGGGAATTATTGTAGAATTAATTTTGCCTCTAAAGTCGATTCTGATGTTTTTAGCGCGCTATCTGTTAGGGCTTTGGAAATATTTAAAAAGCTTCTAGAGTAGAATTTTAGAAAATTTTGAGTTTGGGGGGAAGGGGGATTTCAAAAACATCTTCCCATGACATAAATTGTCCTCTAAAGTCGATTCTGATGTTTGTAGCGCTCTATGTCTTAGCGCTTTACAAATATTTAAAAAAGCTTCTAAAGTAGAATTTTGGAAAAGTTTGAGTTTGGGGCAAAGGGGGATTTCAAAAACATCTTCCCTTGGCATAAATTGTCCTCTAAAGTCGATTCTGATGTTTGTAGTGCTCTATGTCTTAGCGCTTTAGAAATTTTTAAAAAAGCTTCTAAAGTAGAATTTTGGAAAATTTTGAGTTTGGGGCGAAGGGGGGTTTAAAAAAAATCGAGTTTTGGGGGAAGGGGGAATTATTGTATAATTAATTTGGCCTCTAAAGTCGATTCTGATGTTTTTAGCGCGCTATCTGTTAGTGCTTTGGAAATATTTAGAAAGCTTCTAGAGTAGAATTTTAGAAAATTTGGAGTTTGGGGGGAAGGGGGATTTCAAAAACATCTTCCCATGACATTAAATGTCCTCTAAAGTCGATTCTGATGTTTGTAGCGCTCTATGTCTTAGCGCTTTACATATATTTAAAAAAGCTTCTAAAGTAGAATTTTTGAAAATTTTGAGTTTGGGGGAAGGGGGATTTCAAGAACATCTTCCCATGACATAAATTGTCCTCTAAAGTCGATTCTGATGTTTGTAGTGCTCTATGTCTTAGCGCTTTACAAATATTTAAAAAAGCTTCTAAAGTAGAAATTTGGAAAATTTTGAGTTTGGGGCAAAGGGGGATTTCAAAAACATCTTCCCATGACATAAATTGTCCTCTAAAATCGATTCTGATGTTTGTAGCGCTCTATGTCTTAGCGCTTTAGAAATATTTAAAAAAGCTTCTAAAGTAGAATTTTGGAAAATTTTGAGTTTGGTGGGAAGGGGGATTTCAAGAACATCTTCCCATAACATAATTTGTCCTCTAAAGTTGATTCTGATGTTTGTAGCGCTCTATGTCTTAGCGCTTTAGAAATATTTAAAAAAGCTTCTAAAGTAAAATTTTGGAAAATTTTGAGTTTGGGGGGAAGGGGGAATTATTGTAGAATTAATTTGGCCTCTAAAGTCCATTCTGATGGTCGTAGCGCTCTATGTCTTAGCGCTTTAGAAATATTTAAAAATGCTTCTAAAGTAAAATTTTGGAAAATTTTCAGTTTGGGGGGAAGGGGGGTTTCAAAAACATCTTCCCATGACATAAATTGTTCTCTAAAGTCGATTCTGATATTTGTAGCGCTCTATGTCTTAGCGCTTTAGAAATATTTAAAAAGCTTCTAAAGTAGAATTTTGGAAAATCTTGAGTTTAGGGGGAAGGGGGATTTCAAGAACATCTACCCATAACCTAATTTGTCCTCTAAAGTTGATTCTGATGTTTGTAGCGCTCTATGTCTTAGCGCTTTAGAAATATTTAAAAAAGCTTCTAAAGTAAAATTTTGGAAATTTTTGAGTTTGGGGGGAAGGGGGAATTATTGTAGAATTAATTTGGCCTCTAAAGTCCATTCTAATTTTTGTAGCGCTCTTTGTCTTAGCGCTTTAGGAGTAAGGAGGTTTCAAAAACATCTTCCCATAACATAATTTGTCCTCTGAAGTCGATTCTGATATTTGTAGCGCTCTATCTATTAGTGCTTTAGAAATATTTAAAAAGCTTCTTAAGTTGAATTTTGGACATTTTTGAGTTTTGGGGAGGGGGGATTTCAAAAACATCTTCCCATGACATAACTTGTCTTCTAAAGTCAATTGTGATGTTTGTAGCCCTCTATCAATCAGTGCTTTAGAAATATTTAAAAAGCTTCTAAAGTAGAATTTTAGAAAATTTTGAGTTTGGGGGGAAGGGGGATTTTAAAAACCTCTTCCCGTGTTATAACGTGTCCTCTGAAGTCGATTCTGATGCTTTTAGGACTCTATCTATTAGTGCTTTAGAAATATTTGAAAAGCTTCTAAAGTAGAATTTTTGAAAATTTTGAGTTTGGGGGGAAGGGGGATTTCAAAAACATCTTCCCATGACATAAATTGCCCTCTAAAGTCGATTCTGATGTTTGTAGCGCTCTATGTCTTAGCGCTTTAGAAATGTTTAAAAAAGCTTCTAAAGTAGAATTTTGGAAAATTTTGAGTTTGGGGGGAAGGGGGAATTATTGTAGAATTAATTTGGCCTCTAAAGTCGATTCTGATGTTTTTAGCGCGCTATCTGTTAGTGCTTTGGAAATATTTAAAAAGCTTCTAGAGTAGAATTTTAGAAAATTTTGAGTTTGGGGGGAAGGGGGATTTCAAAAACATCTTCCCATGACATAAATTGTCCTCTAAAGTCGATTCTGATGTTTGTAGCGCTCTATGTCTTAGCGCTTTACAAATATTTAAAAAAGCTTCTAAAGTAGAATTTTGGAAAATTTTGAGTTTGGGGCAAAGGGGGATTTCAAAAACATCTTCCTTTGGCATAAATTGTCCTCTAAAGTCGATTCTGATGTTTGTAGGGCTCTATGTCTTAGCGCTTTAGAAATTTTTTAAAAAAGCTTCTAAAGTAGAATTTTGGAAAATTTTGAGTTTGGGGCGAAGGGGGGTTTAAAAAAAATCGAGTTTTGGGGGAAGGGGGAATTATTGTATAATTAATTTGGCCTCTAAAGTCGATTCTGATGTTTTTAGCGCGCTATCTGTTAGTGCTTTGGAAATATTTAGAAAGCTTCTAGAGTAGAATTTTAGAAAATTTGGAGTTTGGGGGGAAGGGGGATTTCAAAAACATCTTCCCATGACATAAAATGTCCTCTAAAGTCGATTCTGATGTTTGTAGTGCTCTATGTCTTAGCGCTTTACAAATATTTAAAAAAGCTTCTAAAGTAGAAATTTGGAAAATTTTGAGTTTGGTGGGAAGGGGGATTTCAAGAACATCTTCCCATAACATAATTTGTCCTCTAAAGTTGATTCTGATGTTTGTAGCGCTCTATGTCTTAGCACTTTAGAAATATTTAAAAAAGCTTCTAAAGTAAAATTTTGGAAAATTTTGAGTTTGGGGGGAAGGGGGAATTATTGTAGAATTAATTTGGCCTCTAAAGTCCATTCTGATGGTCGTAGCGCTCTATGTCTTAGCGCTTTAGAAATATTTAAAAATGCTTCTAAAGTAAAATTTTGGAAAATTTTGAGTTTGGGGGGAAGGGGGGTTTCAAAAACATCTTCCCATGACATAAATTGTCCTCTAAAATCGATTCTGATGTTTGTAGCGCTCTATGTCTTAGCGCTTTAGAAATATTTAAAAAAGCTTCTAAAGTAGAATTTTGGAAAATTTTGAGTTTGGGGGGAAGGGGGATTTCAAGAACATCTTCCCATAACATAATTTGTCCTCTAAAGTTGATTCTGATGTTTGTAGCGCTCTATGTCTTAGCACTTTAGAAATATTTAAAAAAGCTTCTAAAGTAAAATTTTGGAAAATTTTGAGTTTGGGGGGAAGGGGGAATTATTGTAGAATTAATTTGGCCTCTAAAGTCCATTCTGATGGTCGTAGCGCTCTATGTCTTAGCGCTTTAGAAATATTTAAAAATGCTTCTAAAGTAAAATTTTGGAAAATTTTGAGTTTGGGGGGAAGGGGGGTTTCAAAAACATCTTCCCATGACATAAATTGTCCTCTAAAGTCGATTCTGATGTTTGTAGCGCTCTATGTCTTAGCGCTTTACAAATATTTAAAAAAGCTTCTAAAGTAGAATTTTGGAAAATTTTGAGTTTGGGGCAAAGGGGGATTTCAAAAACATCTTCCCATGACATAAATTGTCCTCTAAAGTCGACTCTGATGTTTGTAGTGCTCTATGTCTTAGCGCTTTAGAAATTTTTAAAAAAGCTTCTAAAGTAGAATTTTGGAAAATTTTGAGTTTGGGGCGAAGGGGGGTTTAAAAAAAATCGAGTTTTGGGGGAAGGGGGAATTATTGTATAATTAATTTGGCCTCTAAAGTCGATTCTGATGTTTTTAGCGCGCTATCTGTTAGTGCTTTGGAAATATTTAGAAAGCTTCTAGAGTAGAATTTTAGAAAATTTGGAGTTTGGGGGGAAGGGGGATTTCAAAAACATCTTCCCATGACATAAAATGTCCTCTAAAGTCGATTCTGATGTTTGTAGCGCTCTATGTCTTAGCGCTTTACATATATTTAAAAAAGCTTCTAAAGTAGAATTTTCGAAAATTTTGAGTTTGGGGGGAAGGGGGATTTCAAGAACATCTTCCCATGACATAAATTGTCCTCTAAAGTCGATTCTGATGTTTGTAGTGCTCTATGTCTTAGCGCTTTACAAATATTTAAAAAAGCTTCTAAAGTAGAAATTTGGAAAATTTTGAGTTTGGGGCAAAGGGGGATTTCAAAAACATCTTCCCATGACATAAATTGTCCTCTAAAATCGATTCTGATGTTTGTAGCGCTCTATGTCTTAGCGCTTTAGAAATATTTAAAAAAGCTTCTAAAGTAGAATTTTGGAAAATTTTGAGTTTGGTGGGAAGGGGGATTTCAAGAACATCTTCCCATAACATAATTTGTCCTCTAAAGTTGATTCTGATGTTTGTAGCGCTCTATGTCTTAGCACTTTAGAAATATTTAAAAAAGCTTCTAAAGTAAAATTTTGGAAAATTTTGAGTTTGGGGGGAAGGGGGAATTATTGTAGAATTAATTTGGCCTCTAAAGTCCATTCTGATGGTCGTAGCGCTCTATGTCTTAGCGCTTTAGAAATATTTAAAAATGCTTCTAAAGTAAAATTTTGGAAAATTTTGAGTTTGGGGGGAAGGGGGGTTTCAAAAACATCTTCCCATGACATAAATTGTCCTCTAAAGTCGATTCTGATATTTGTAGCGCTCTATGTCTTAGCGCTTTAGAAATATTTAAAAAGCTTCTAAAGTAGAATTTTGGAAAATCTTGAGTTTGGGGGGAAGGGGGATTTCAAGAACATCTTCCCATAACCTAATTTGTCCTCTAAAGTTGATTCTGATGTTTGTAGCGCTCTATGTCTTAGCGCTTTAGAAATATTTAAAAAAGCTTCTAAAGTAAAATTTTGGAAAATTTTGAGTTTGGGGGGAAGGGGGAATTATTGTAGAATTAATTTGGCCTCTAAAGTCCATTCTGATGGTCGTAGCGCTCTATGTCTTAGCGCTTTAGAAATATTTAAAAATGCTTCTAAAGTAAAATTTTGGAAAATTTTGAGTTTGGGGGGAAGGGGGGTTTCAAAAACATCTTCCCATAACATAATTTGTCCTCTGAAGTCGATTCTGATATTTGTAGCGCTCTATCTATTAGTGCTTTAGAAATATTTAAAAAGCTTCTTAAGTAGAATTTTGGACTTTTTTGAGTTTTGGTGAGGGGGGATATCAAAAACATCTTCCCATGACGTAACTTGTCTTCTAAAGTCAATTCTGATGTTCGTAGCCCTCTATCAATTAGTGCTTTAGAAATATTTAAAAAGCTTCTAAAGTAGAATTTTAGAAAATTTTGAGTTTGGGGGGAAGGGGGATTTTAAAAACCTCTTCCCCTGATATAACGTGTCCTCTAAAGTCGATTCTGATGTTTGTAGCGCTCTATGTCAGTGCTTTAGAAATATTTAAAAAGCTTCTAAAGTAGAAATTTGGAAAATTTTGAGTTTGGGGCAAAGGGGGATTTCGAAAACATCTTCCCATGACATAACTTGTCCTCTAAAGTCGATTCTGATGTTTGTAGCGCTCTATGTCTTAGTGCTTTAGAAATATTTAAAAAGTTTCTAAAGTAGAATTTGGAAAATTTTGAGTTTGGGGCAAAGGGGGATTTCAAAAACATCTTCCCATGACATAAATTGTCCTCTAAAGTCGATTCTGATGTTTGTAGCGCTCTATGTCTTAGCGCTTTACAAATATTTAAAAAAGCTTCTAAAGTAGAATTTTGGAAAATTTTGAGTTTGGGGCAAAGGAGGATTTCAAAAACATCTTCCCATGACATAAATTGTCCTCTAAAGTCGATTCTGATGTTTGTAGCGCTCTATGTCTTAGCGCTTTAGAAATATTTAAAAAAAGCTTCTAAAGTAGAATTTTGGAAAATTTTGAGTTTAAGGGGGAAGGGGGATTTCAAGAACATCTTCCCATGACATAAAATGTCCTCTAAAGTCGATTCTGATGTTTGTAGCGCTCTATCTCTTAGCGCTTTACATATATTTAAAAAAGCTTCTAAAGTAGAATTTTTGAAAGTTTTGAGTTTGGGGGGAAGGGGTATTTCAAGAACATCTTCCCATGACATAAATTGTCCTCTAAAGTCGATTCTGATGTTTGTAGTGCTCTATGTCTTAGCGCTTTACAAATATTTAAAAAAGCTTCTAAAGTAGAAATTTGGAAAATTTTGAGTTTGGGGCAAAGGGGGATTTCAAAAACATCTTCCCATGACATAAATTGTCCTCTAAAATCGATTCTGATGT